>CM067521.1:20046983-20126983 GCA_034509495.1 Acestrorhynchus altus | reverse complement strand
AAGTTAAGGGTTATGTGCAACTCAGACGTGACATCTGAGAAAATTTGTTAATCTTGAAAATGAAGAGTTCAACACTGTGCATATTCAAGTTATGCCCAAAAATCTCCTTTCGAGACCCCTCTTCTATAATAAATAGGGGTCCGTCTAAATACACTGCCCATCATTTGTGCTCAACTGACTCCATAACATCACACAGTGCTTGGACCCCGATAACTGCCACAAGTCATCTTAAAACCAATGCTCAGCTCTTACTGACAATCAGTAGAAATAAATGTCATCAAAAGCAAATGAAAATGGAACTGTAATCTGCTGACTGTATTGGTTGCTAATAATGAGCATTTACACAAACAGAAACCTAATTCAACGTTTCAATGTATGTGTTCATATTCATTATGAACAGGATCCATTCTCAAAACAGTGCCCATGGTTTGTGCTCTACAGGCCCCACCTGCGCTTGGACCCCTACTGATGTCCACTTAAACAAAGCACAGTCAGCTTCTGCTTAATACACTTTAATTGGTGCAAAAGAAGGATAGTGTGGTGAAGACTTACAGCAGACGCAGGGAGCTGAGGCCTCTGAAAGCTCCTTCAGCTATATGGCTGATTGAGTTGTGACTCAAACGAAGAGTCTGCAGGTTCATTAATTTCGCAAAACTGCCTTCAGCCAACTTTGTCAGGTTGTTATGGACCAGGTGCCTAACAGGAATGAACACACACACACACACACACACACACACACACACACACACACACACACACACACACACACAGTTATATAAGATGCATTTCTATTTATCAGACAACAGAGTTGCATGTTAAGCTATATATTGCAGTATATTTAAAATATTGATCTAAAAACGGTCTGCATTACTCTAACCACACTCTATACATTCACTGGATGTGAACATCCTGACTCTCAGTGAAGCTGATTGCCATTTGTCTTAACTTAAAGAAGCTCCATTAGCTCAGCTTTTACTGACCATCCATAAAAATATCCTTCATTCCAAATTCAAAATCAAATTTTAAACATGAAAGAATTCCAAATATGACAACATGAAACCAGCTTCAATGGGCTGCATCATTTTGACCACAATATTCATATTAATTACAAATATGTGAACACCTTGACTCATCAAACGTCTGTGATTGGTCAGCAAACTTTATGATTTCGCTGAAACGATTTCAAGCCTCGGCAGTATCAATATTTCATTAATGCTTAAGACACAACATATTATACAGCCTTACTGAAGAATGAGAAAAACACAGACAGACACTACTGAACAGCTTACAGCTCTCGCAGTCTTTCGCAGAAGCCCCAGCCCTCTGGGTTGAAGCTAGAGATGGAGTTGTTGGACAGATGAAGGTGCAGGAGAGACTCCAGACCGTACAGAGATCCACTGTTCACCTCGTTCAGACTGTTATAGTCCAAATGGCTGCAAAGGCAAAGTGAAACTCTCAGCGATTACAGCTGCACAGGTACTGCCAGCCCCATTTTCCCATCACAGTGAAGATGAATGAGGTTAAATATGATTAGGCATTTCACAAAACTTCACAAATTGTTTTTGGCCTGAGAACATCCTGTAGGTACAGAGCAAAAGCTGGACTTTAGAAATGTTGCCCCAAGTTTCAGCATGTTTCAAGTCAGCAAGCCAAGCCTGAATGAATCCTAGTTCAATGCACTCTCTATATAACTAATTACCCAGCTGTAAATGACCTTTACTAACCAAACAAAGAATGGTACCATATTTAAAAACAGCAGGTAAAGCCAAAGTCCTTGACTCTACTCATCTAGCAAAAATTCAGATTTTATAATTCATTTATAAGTTTTTTTGGGGGGAAATAAAAGTTAGTTTGGAGTTCTAATAGCTCTGATTCCTTTTATATGGTCATTTATCAAAAATGTAAATATCTACAACCGCGTCAGACATGATATACGTGTGTTATAACCCAATTACCACACCAACCTGGCCATATGTGAAAAGGTAATTGCCCCCTAAACCTAATAACCGGTTCAACCACCCTTGGCGGCAACAACTGCAATCAAATGTCAATTTGTGAGTCTTTCACATCTCTGGAGACATTTTGACCCACTTTTCTTTGCAGAACTTTAATTTAGTTTTAATTCAGCTCCAAAAAATGTGATTCATCACAGCTTAAAACTAATTTCAATGATATGTACTAATGATCATTGACTCTACACATACAGTCACTGTCACCTATATAAAGTCCCTTAAATTTGTTCTTGAGAAAAGTCCTAACAAAAACTATATGGTTAACCGCTGTGCTCTTATAATGAGGAAAATGGAGAAAAGTCTTCTTAAGAACAGTTGGTTCTTCATGTAGACCATAAAATGTACGACTTCATTAAGTTCATACTGTATGTATTTTACTGGATGTCAGCATTTATCCTATACAAATCCATCTACCATTAATAACTGCTCTGTTTACACAGCAGGGTGAACTCACAGGGTCCTCATGCGTGCCAGGCCCCAGAAAGCTCCATCTGTCAGCTTGCTGATGTTGTTCCTCTGGAGCTTCAACACCTCCAGACTGGACAGACCCTGGAAGGTCAGGCCCTCGATCAAACGCAATCGGTTCCTGCTCAGTTCTCTGCAACGAGTACAGACAGACACACATATATGGATCTGAATCCAGTAATGATCGGCAATGTGTGCAGTTTTGCACTCTGACAGTAATAGTTTTAGTCAATAGTAATAACAGTCAATGGTCTAGAACATCTGGAGAAACCCGTTGGCCAGCTCACGGAACGATGTCATCTATCTATCAGCACCTATGGATGAATGAAGTCTAAAGGCATAAATCAGATACCACAGCACTCTGCTCTGTCTGGGTGTCGCATCACTCCACCTCCTGGACACAACACTGCTAATGACAGATTCCTCCTTTGATGTGAGCAGTGCATTAGAACCAACTGATCCCTCCAAGCTGTGGCTTTGTACCACCAGATACAGGCCACAGGTGTGAGGGTGAGTGTGTGTGTGTGTGTGTGTGCGTGTGTGTGTGAGCGAGTGTGTGCGAGTGTGTGTGAGTGTGTGCGAGAGAGAGAGAGAGAGACAGAGGAACATTCTGATGGAGGCTTTGTGTTCTCCACCTTGTCCGCCAAAAAGCAGGTGACAGATACAGTAACACTGTAGCCACCTGTGGAACAAAGCATTCTGAGAGCGAGAGAGTTTGAGAGAGAGAGAGAGAGGAGGGGGGAGTAGTAGAACAAGTGAGGGTGCCCATATTTATAAAAATTGTGGGCTTCCTCTTCAGGTGTGAAAGTTTAAAAAAAAAAAAAAAAAAAAAAAAAAGAGAGAGACAGGAAAAATCAAGAAAATTGAGACAGAGAGAAAGAAAGACAGAGAGAAAGAAAGACAGAGAAAGAAAGATAGAAGCCAAATAAAAAAAGAATGCAAGAAAGAATAAACACCCACCCACACACACACACAGATAATTGAACAGAGCAGCTGTCTCAGTGAGAGCATGTCCTTCTTATCTGTCTCTAATTAGTTGTGACTTGTGTCTTAATTTGTTTCCAACTCATTTCCTCATTCCGTTCACCTTCATTCCTTTATGCCACACCTTTCACGCTCCGTCTCTCTGTACATTCAGAATTACGCCCTCACTCCAGATGATTCAGCTCTCTCGCTGACAGACTCACAGAGCTGACTGGTCTGTAGTGAACTTCACACTCAGAGCAGATCTGACCCAGCTTCAGATGATTGACAGTCGTAACGGGAACCACCCGTCTACAGCTATCAGCAGCAGGTTTCCTTATATCACCTGAATGAGCTGGGATTCCAACTTTAACAGTCTTTCCAAATTCTGAATCAGATCAATAAAAGTTCAGAGGATTACAGTTCTGCTCTGTGTGTGTGTGTGTGTGTGTGTGTGTGTGTGTGTGTGTGTGTGTGTGTGTGTGTGTGTGTGTGTGTGTGTGTGTGAGAGAGAGAGAGCCTGTGTGCACACTCACAGCTGGGTGAGTTTGGGCAGTTCCAAGCCTTTGACGGGCAGCTGTGTGAGGCGGTTTCTGCTCAGCCGAAGAACCTGCAAAGTGCTGGCCAGGTTCCTGAAGGCTCCAGACTCCAGGTGTACAATCTTATTACTGCTGAGGATCCTGGGGATACAGAGAGGGAGAGAAAGAGAGACGTCTGAGCTTGGCTTACACAAGCTCTTCACCGTTCAACATCTCTCGCATGTGCAAGTGGACCAATGAGAAGGCTTCGATGTGAAACGTTCGGAAATAACAGCTTCGTTTCAAGCTTGAAATGAACCTATACATTTTGGTTGTTCTGTTTTGCATCCATCTGTCTACTGACCTATCTATCTGCCTGTGAGTGAGTGAGTGAGTGAGTGAGTGAGTGAGTGAGTGAGTGAGTGAGTGAGTGAGTTACCATCCTCTGATGGTAACTTGAATGTACCAGTCATTTTGAGATCATCAGAGTTGCCCAAACTTTTGCATGTGACTTTAGGTGTGGAGTGTGGATGGATGAGCAGACGCTGAGAGATATTAATGTGCATTTTAATGCTACAATGTTTTTGCTCCATGATCTAAGACACTGATATCTACCTAACTGTCTTAATGTTTATGGCATCACTCCATGAAATCAACACAGGATCTTCATTCACAGACTGTATAACATACATACACACACACACACACTAACACATAACGTCATTTATACCCCACCAGTTGGCAATGCTTGGTCACTGACCCCAGATTTTTCCACGATGTTTGGTGTCCAAAGTATGATTCTTTAGAATGTCCCCAACCTCGTGTCCATAAATACACACCCAAAACTGTCTCTTAACCCAGCTCTCAAAACACATCCAGATTCAATATGGTGCACAACATGGTCTAACTTACTTCAGCCTACAAACACAAACACATACCTCCCATCGTATCTGAAGCGAGTACAATTTTGGGAAGATCTTGTTTTTGTTGTCTTTTCACTTCCACATGACTGAGATTGGGGACGGCCCATGTCCAGTGTTTATTGGCCTGGAATCTCTTAATTCAAAACTAAAGTGCTGATCATCTGTTTCGGGGTTCAGTGATTAAACCTATACATTTGATGTTTCACCAAACTATTCCTTTAATGCACGACACGAATACACACATTTAGCTTCCACCGCATGATAGCTACACTAGCCTCAAAAGTCCATTGCGTAACTAAAGTAAGCAGTAATGAGAACCTTTTTCCTCTGAACTATCACTTGAATCATTAAAGAAAGGCAGATACTCACAGCTCTCTGATGTGAAGGCCAGGAGGAAAGCAGTGCTCTCGCAGGTCGATGATGTCATTGTTGCTCAAGTCCAGAACCTCCAGGTGTGTGAGCTCTTGCAGCCGGCTGCCCTGCACACTGCTGATTTTATTATAGTTCCTGTAGGAGGGAACAGCAGCCTCATTAACAACATTCAGAAATGTAATCACGCCGAATTATACACACGTTATCAACACCATAGAAGAGAGGGACAACATATGGACAAAAGTATTGGGACACCTGCTCATTCATTGGGCTTTTTCCCCTGTCATTAGGCATCATGCCAACAGGTTCATGTTTATCTGCTCCAGAGAGAGAAGTGTTTGCTGTGGCATCATTAAGACTGAAAACTATGTCTTCTTGTTATCTAGGTCTATGTGTTCATAGTCATATGAACCATAATAAAAGTCATGAAGTCAACACAGGAGCAAAGGAGCTTTTACATTCCTACATTTCCTTATATGGACTGTATGGAGGACACTCTTTAAATGAAACACATCATCGCCTGCCTTCTGTGAGCCACGTCATTTCAACTCATGTCCGATCTCTTGGGTCTAAACCCTGCCCTGAAGCACATCTTTCCCAGCTGTTTGAAATAATGCTCAGCAAAATGACGGGACGGTGGCATGCCTAACTGAAGACATGCTATTCCACATAGCAGTGGCGTCTCATGGGGAATTAATGCATTCTCTATTTCTGTCTCTCCCTCCTGCGTCCCTGTGTTCCTCTCTTGGTCCTGCAGCCTGAGAACCGTATTGAGTCAGAAATCGCAGTTTTGTTTTTTGCCGCCTCCGTTCATCAGAGGCATGAAGGGGTCACCCCCTTTCGGGTCCACAGCTGGTGTTTGTTTTGGGTCAGGTTCAGGTCCACCTCACAGAAAAACCAATAATATTAAAACGCGCGCGCACACACACACACACACACACTTCTAGCTTGTGGTGGGCAATATAAGTGGATTTGTTATCATTATAGTTGGGGATTTCCTGATCCATTCCAGTGAATCGGGATCTAGTCGTATTTTAATTGACAGGATATTAAGATTCCACTATTAAACATAAAGGTGCTTCAAAGGGTTCCATGAAGAAGAGTGTTTATAATAAACATCACTGCCCTGAAAAGTCATTCCATTTACAGTGCTGGAGCATTCCAACATGAATGGACCAACTGAAATGTGAGTATTGGTCCATAAAATACAAGGTTTATTAACACACTGACCTCTTATTTTGAGTTTTAAGAATTTTATTATACATAAATGACTTATTCCCAAGTGGTCCCACAGGTTCTAGGTAAAAATATCCTTTTACAAAATTAATGATTCAGTAAAATTATTTAGCATCTATCAAAAATGACTTCAGTATCTAAAATACATGATTCAGTAATTGCTAGAAATAATTATTAACTAATTACACTGCCAATTTTGCCAGTTTTCCCACCTACAAAGAATGGGGAGGTCTGTAATATTTATCATAGGTACACTTCAACTGTGATAGACAGAATCTCTCACAGTCGAAAGAAAAAAAAATAGAAAAGAAAATCACATTGTATGATTGGACACCTATCCACACAGTCAATCATAGCCAAGACCAAAGAGCTGCCTACAGCTCTGCCTGAAGACAGTTGGGACCACAGTCTCAAAAATGACTTTTAGTAACACACTATGCCATCATGGAATAAAATCCTGCAGGGCATGTAAGGTCCCCCTGCTCACGCCAGCACATGTCCGGGCCCCACTTGAAGTTCACTGCCACACTGGATGATCCAGAGGGTCCTTCCAGTTGAAGTGTACCAAAGATAAAAAATTACAATAGGTGGAAAAACTTGCAAAATCGGCAGTGTAACAAATACTTATTTTGCCCACTGATTCAGTATCTACTGGGGCACTTCTGTGGTAGTGGCGGCTCAATGGTTAAACCACTGGGTTATTGATAAAGTTGTACTATAAACTATAAACTCAATATGTGCTACAAACAACTATAAATGAACAAATAAAAAAAATAAACTATAAATAAAAAAACAGGAATATCTGCTCTAAATGATTCAGTATGTGCTATAAATGATTCCATATCTACCATAAATGAATCATTTATAGTATGTGCTAGGAATAGAATGGGCACAGAATGGGCCCACAGGTGGGTTTAGGGTTTAAAAGTTTAATGAGTGTTCCTAAGGTCTTCTTTCTTCATGTTTCTGGGATCAGAGCTGTCCTCATCAAGGCTAATTCCTGCTGTTAGAAGTTACACCACCTTCAGAGTGCTGGTAGAACCTCCACATGCTAGGACTGCGAGACCTCCTTAAATCTCAGTTCCCGGTTTCCCCTGACCACTGTGGGACCAGGCATCGTATTTCCACTCTCAAGAGTTCATGCGGGACTCAGACAGAGTGGGCCGTGTGACAGCAGGTCGACAAGCTCCAGCTTCAGGACAAACAAAGCCTCGTTCTTCTGCAGGCTGGAGCGCAGACATGCTGGAAACACACGGCTGCTTGCTCTGCCTGAGAGAAGACCCTCTCAGCTCTGTCTCACTGCCGGCAGGTGTTCTGAGACAAGGCTCAACCGAGAGAGAGAGAGAGCGCATCGCCTCCCCTGCCCCACCTGAATAAACAGAGGGACAAAGAATGAGAGAGAGGGCAAGAGGGAAAGGGGGAGGATGGAGGGATGAGTGTGGGGATGTTCCTGTTGTTGCTGGAGTTTTGAGACAGAGCTGGATAGCAGGTTAAACATCTGCTGACCCAAAGCAAGAAAACACGCAAAAACCAGCCTTAGACGTCAGCGAGGGGAGTGGTCCAGGTCTCATGCTGACCAGCCCTGACCAGCTCCTTCACCGACCCATCACAAGAAGGCTGAACTGAGATCAGCTCACAGTGGGAAGTGTGAAGAGCATCTTCCGACTAATCCAGTCAGAGCTTCTACACAAACAGGATTAGCAGGTTAGCTGCTTTAGTCAGTCCTGATGGCCTTATCTACTTGAGGAGCTCCTAAAGAGGGTAGATGAAAGAGAGAGAGAGAGAGAGAGAGAGAGAGAGTGTGTGTGTGTGTGTGTGTGTGCATGCACAGCAGGAGAGATCAAGGGAGGCAAAGGGTCAAAGGTGGAATGGAGAATTCACACTCCTATACTTTCCAAACATTCTTTGAGGGTTGCCAGAAGAACCAGTTTTGGTTCCATAAAAAAACATGACCACTTATGTTACACTTACGCTATTTACCACTTTAAAGGTTCCTCACACTCACACATCTCTATTACAAACATAATTCTTTCTGGAACCAACTCCACAAGACTCCACAGGACCTCTGAAGGAATCCTGTGGTATCTGGCACCTAAACATGAACAACAAATCCTTTAAGACGTGTAGGTTGTGAGGTGGGGCCTCCATGAGCATCAGTGAGCCTTGGGGATCCATGATATTGTCACCACTTGACCATTTATCCTTCCTTGGGGCACTTTTGGTGAGTACTGAGTCCTGCACACTAGGGAAACCCTGCAAGCCCTACCTGATGTTTTGGAGATGTTCTGATCAAAGTGTTTCTCGGACCTGGTCACAGTGCACACCCACTGCAAATCTGAATGCGCTGATTATTTTAATCAGGTATGTGGGAGCAGGGAAGCCCTAAAATGTGCAGGTCACCGTGTCTCCAGGACCAGAGTTAAGAAACACTGGTCGAGCCAACACCACATGGTTCTCAGCAGAGTTTCAGATTCATCACATCAACTTCAAGAGTAGAATCTTCACTTGCTGCCTTATTTATACCAACTAGTGACGAATGACCATGTAGATAAATAGAATCAATGTTTTTCACCTCACCTGCCAGTGGTTCTAATGTTATGGCAAATCAGTGAATCGTTCACTCAAAACAGACATTATGTAAATTAGGAAGCTCTTCATTTTTCAGGTGATATTTTTGAGGAGATCAGGTTTAAGACCCAGATTACATGCAGATGTGGCAAAAACACGGCATTGGCAACCAGGAAGTGAGCGCAAATACTGAAAGCACATCTGTCCTACATGCATCAAAGCCTACGTGGTCCACTTTTGGTACAGATATGGCAGTGGGCTACTGGAAAAATGTCTATATCATATCTGATTGACACCTGCCCTCATCCTACAGCTACCTACAGAACCCTGAAGCTCACTGAAGCACACATTCAATCTGGTGTATTTAAACCTTTGACTAGTTCTGTTTGTGGTCAACCACCCTCCACTGTCCACCCACCCTCATTTCCTCCTCCTGCAAAGCTGATGACGTCACGCTGACCCTTCACTTCTCTATAAGCCCCTCCTCCCACCACCGACACGGTTTCTTTTCTTTTAACTGTAAGCCGTTTGACTGACGGCTGCAGCTGAGGCTCTCTCAGCTGTGCTGCTCAGTAAAGATAGACTTTTTTACCCAGCATGCATCGACGCGCCATAGCAACAGGCCTTATCCCAGGCCAAAAAAAGAAGGCCCTCTTGGCCTCTGCGGACCTGCCGCCCCTGACCCAGACCGCTGTTCGCTGCCACCTGCAACACAAGCCAATGTCAAAAGGTTCCATTTCAGACGTCCAAAAAACTTCCAGCCTCGTGTCCATGCTGTCAGCGGTTTGTGTCTTTTTTGTCCACCTTTTTCTGCCAAAGAGAAATGATGAATAAATGTAAATCAATAAGGGTTACACCATGACGCTGCAGCCGAGAGCAATCAGGACAGGGATCGCTTCACTGCTCAAATGGATGACACATTGGCAGGGCAGATATATTACAGGGGAGGGGGAACCTGATACAGCCCCGGGGCCGATTACTGCAGGAACCCACTCTCTGTAGGGTCCGACAGATACAGAGAGAAACGAGCTGTACCCATACAGTAGCACATATGCACATTATACGCCCGTATGTTTAGAGGACTCCCCTTCTAATGAATGCATTCGCCTACTTTAAGTTGCACCCCTTTGCTGACACAGATGTGCAAATGCACACACAGCTTGTCTAGTCCATGTAGAGAAGTACAGTCAATAGAATAGGATTCTCTGGAGGAGACCATGGCACCACGCCAGGCATGTGTTAGAGGGGTATAAATCCCCCCAACGTTATGTTGCGGAGCAGTGGAACTGAGTTCTCTGGAATAATGGTGCTCCGGCCAGGACTTTTAGGAGGAGTTGTGGAGTTTGGTATGAGGTTCTTGCTGAATGCAAAGTTTTTCCTAAAACAAAAAACTGAAACCAGATAAACTCTTTTATTACCCTTAACCAATACATGAATGAGCAGGTGTCTCACTAATTTTGATCATATATATATATCTGTGTGTGTGTGTGTGTGTGTGTGTGTGTGTGTGTGTGTGTGTGTGTGTGTGTTCAGTGGATTATCTGGAGTGTTTCTGACTGAGACGTTTCACATTGGCAGGACGTGGCGAGTCTAGCCCTGGAACAAACTCGATAGGTGTTCACTTACAGATAGAGCGTGACAATGGCTGTTGAGGCGTTGCCAAACAGGGGGATTGATGTCAGCTCATTGTGGTCCAGCCTCCTGAGGGTCAAACACAAGAAGACAGCTTTTGTTTTAATTACATATAGAAACAAACAGCAGAGCATTTCACTGGCACAGAAAAGCTGAGAGAGAAAATGAACAATAGCTGTTTATGATACGGAACACACTTTAAGGGGGAAAGAACACAAAAGAGAGAAAGAAACAGAAAAGTGAGACAAAAAGAGAAACAGAGGGGGGAATGACGAGGAGAAAACGAGAGAGAGGAGCAAGTGAATGAACGAGAAGACCAGAAAAGAGTGACGGTAAGAAGAAGGACGAGTGAAAGAGAAAGGAAAAAGAGAGAAAGGAAGAAAAAGGGGATACGACAGTAAAAGAAAGAGAGGGAGAGCACGAGATCTTTTGAGAGCGAGAGCGAGAGAGAGCGAGTGAGCCTCTCTGGCGGGCGTCCAGCCGCAGCCCCTCTCTGTATAAAATATTTACAGCGTAGGTTAGTGAGTGGTGTCGGGTGATGATGGAGCGCCTTATTATAGCAAGACTCCTCTTCACTCCCAATTCCCCCCACTTTCAGAACAATAGGCTCCGACAAAAAGCCTTAAGTGCCCAATAAAGCTGACTGACAGCGGGGCTATGAAATGATTAACTACTCCACCTTAAGTGACGCATGTGATTAAGCTCACTGCGGCGTTTCGACACGGCTGCTACACGCTCTATGGCTGCGGGGGGGTTTATATTGCGAGTAAGTGGAGTTATATTGTGTGAACCTGTCGTTAGTGTCCACACTGATGCTCACGTTTTTCTTTCTCAGAGCACTTTATTAAAACAAGTGACTGATACTAAACAAATAATACAATATTTAATTACCGTATTTTCCGGAATATAAGGCACACCGAAATATAAGCCGCACCCGCAAAGTTAACATAATATAAGAAGAAAAAGCTGCACCTCAGTCAAAAGTAGCGGCTTATAGTCCGGAAAATACGGTAATATATTTTATACAATAATAAATAATTTGTTTAAAGTTGTTGAAAGTTCAGTTGTGCTTCCTCTGCAACTCCACCTTAATTGATGATGTAATAAAGAACCTTTTATGTATTACGTCTTACGCAGTGGTGGACACTCAGCTTCTGTAAAGTAAAATGCTTCTACTGGTTGCAGCAGGGACACATGACTTCGATCTCTGACTGTCTGCTTTCAAATTTGCCTGTTCCTCACTAAGCTCCGCCTCCACACACTGGTTATCACCCCATAACATTGTTTTTTTCATGTGCTGAGAGGGCAGGAGTCCAACTGATACATAGGATGGATGTATACCTCAAAGCGAGTCCTGTCTTACAGAAAGGTCCAGAAAAGTTTGTAGTGTTTCTAATCGAGAACTTCTCAAACCGAGCAGAGTCAACCCTAACCCTCACCCAACAGCTCTGACGAGGAAATGCAGATCAAAAGAAGAGAACGTCCTGATCAGTAGGTTATAAGGACATCATGGGATTCAAGCAATAAACTACAAGTGACTTTTATTTATTTATTTTTTATGTATTTATATTCGAATGCTTGTGTTTTGCACAGGAAGCCGTCGTCTATATGTAACAAAATGAGCGAGGGCACATTTCAGACTGGATTCTGGCAAGTTTGGAGGCCATGTCTGATCTGGATACCTCATGTGTCCGAACGTGTGCCTAGAGACAAGCTCGAGGACGCCAAGTCCTCTGTTCTACTCACACTTCTCGGAGGTTGGGGAGATTGGAGAGGATGTCCATATCAACTGCTGTCAGCTTGTTGTGGCTCAGGTTTCTGTGAGGGAGCAAGAGGAAGAGAGAAAGGGAGAGAGAGTGGAAGAGAGAGAGAGAGAGAGCGAGAGAGAGAGAGAGAGAGAGAGAGAGAGAGAGAGAGAGAGGAGAGAGAGAGAGATACATCTTGGTGAAAACAAAGCCCAAGTGGAAGTGCTAAACTTCACATTTGCACGTGTTGTTTATTAGAAAACCATCCCACAGAAAGATTTGTGGAAACAAAACTGCTTGTACTTCCCATCCTGGCAACCTGCAATAAATTGCCCAAGGTTCATCCAGACTCCTTGTGTGTCCATTGTAGACACTCTGCTTGGTCTCCAGCTACTGAGCAGGGCCTGCCGCACTGCATGGTGAGGTATTCCTCCTGTAACCACCATTAAACGTGTCTGAGACTTCTGCCACAGAAGCCTTTTTGGAATAAACGGTTCCTGCTCGGGACACTGTTGGTAGGTACCCACCACTGCAGACCAAGAGCTCCCTTTGTGCCCTGCTGTTTTGGAGATGACAAACTGGACCACACTTCTCCAGCATGACTCTGACTAGTGAGAACTGACTGTTCAGTTAATGTTCATGAAGGCCTTGACATGTGGTGATGTTGTAGGATAATCGGTGCTCTTCACGTTGGCTCATTGGTGTACGGCCAAAACTACATCCTTCCATCTGTAAATCACGTGGACTGAACTCTCCTCCACCGCCAGCACCAGGCCCCAGCAGCATTCAAATCAGCACTGACAGTCAAACATGCCCTACGACAGCTCACTAATCAATCAGCTTCAGCCAGCCTGCTTCACCACCACTAATAGACACTTAATACTCCTGCCTATTGCGTCTCTCTCTCTCTCTCTCTCTCTCTTCTCTCTCTCATATATATAGCTGTGGATGGAGCTTGGCAGTGGACAAACCTCCTGCTATTCCTGCTGAAACCTCAGAGATTGATTACAGCAGACCACCCGAGCTTAACTCCGCACCTCCTGCTCCACGGCCACTGTCCTGTTTCGCTCAAACCCAAGGCCAGTCTTACTGACGGTGAACGACAAGCAGTTATACTTGCAACATGGGCGCAAAAATGGTTGTTAATTAAATAAATATAAAACATTTAAGCGAGAGTGAAAACACCATCAAAACAGTATTTCTAATAAAGGCTGCGAGTTACAGACAGCGAGACTGGCCAATAGAATAGGACTGTCTGGAGTAGACAAACATTAACCTATTGGACCATTTCTAATGGACAGGACTCTGTGGTGTTCTCTGGAATCATGGCGCTCCATCCAGTCCTATTGGGATCAGCAGTTGATGAGACAGCAACCATCCATCATCCTGACCTCCTCATGATACAACTGTAGGCATATAAACTGAAACATAAAGCTGAATTTAACACAATTCCTTATCAATTTCCATTCAAATCAAAAATAAAACATCCTCTGTGGGTCATTTTTAGGCCCAACATCAATTAAAACCTACATGTGAGAAATTTAAACATCGATAGAACTGGATATAATAAACTCAAATGATAAAAAATGTTTGTATGAATGATGAATAAAGCTTGCAACTATAGTTTTCATGCAAGCACCTAATTTATATCAGGCATTAATCTAATGTCCTTCCTTTTTAAAAGCATTCTGATGACTTTGTTTGGGTGTACTTTGAGTACCAAAGTAGGCAATGGGACAGTCTGGAAATGTTTTGAAAGGTTTCAAGGATAGTTAGACGTTGCGTTAGACGAGTCTTTGTTATGATACTTACTGCTAAAATAACACAAGAATGGTAGCTGGAGAATGGACCCGAATAGCCACATTCTCTGTCTTCTTTTACGTCTCTCTTTCTTGGTACAGACACAGCTGAAGGGAATTAAATGAGGTACATTTGGTAAAAAAAAAGAATAAACTGCAAGGAATAAACGAATAAACAGAACTTTCCATAAGCAGCATAGAAGCAGAAGACAAAAGGGTAGAAAAGCAGAGGCTTCTACTGTCACGGCACTCTGTGTGTGTGTGTGTGTGTGTGTGTGTGTGTGTGTGTGTGTGTGTGTCTGATCTGCCCTGGAGGCAGCACTCTGACAAGGCGGTGCATTATAATCATATGCCTGCCATTATGAGCCACAACACTAAATTGCCGTCCTGTTACAGAAACCAATTACCTAATCGTGCTAAAGCAAAGTGAAAAATTACAGGGTTTCCCTCTGAAATCTCACCGCGGGCCATGAATGCCGACAGTGAAGAAGGAAACTGTGGGGGGTGAGGCAGGCAGTCGTGGCTAATCTGCGACACTGATCAGCGCGAATGTAGGACAAGCCGAGCGCTGCTAAAGCCGACTACGATGAAGGCCGAGCGGAGAAGGGCCTTCACTGGGCCTGCGCCTCCCAAAGAGCCTCTGTCTCCGGAGCACTAAGCGAGAGTTGGTGTCGATGTCCTGCTCTGAAACAGAGCTGCAAGAGAAACTTGCTGAGCTGATTTAGCATAAGGGGCCTTCACAACCCATGATGTTATGTCGTTTTTGGAGAAAAGGATTATATGCTGTTTAATTATGGAGACATCTGGTAACATTCAGCACAAGATCTGGATTCCGCATCAAGATAAAATGTACTGTAAAACAATCAAATACCGTCACACTACCAGACCGGCGTGGACTAATCTTAGATTAGGGACGTATCCACAAACAAACGAGTTGGTGGTTATAGGGATAACTGATACAGTCAGGAGGGAAGGTTTCGAACAAACATGGTGGTGGTTATCACAATCCCACCAGGTGAGGGTACAACGCCGCGGGATTGCAATCGCCCTGGGTTAGGGAAAGGCACACTCTCACCCCCACCCTCACCCCCACAAGAGTGTACCAATCATTCATTGTTTCTTTCCAAATCAAGGGTTATAAAAGGAGTTCATCCTACTTTTGATGGAGTAAATACATTTCTACTAGATTTTGAGAATTGCTGTGAGGGTTTGATTGCATTTAGTGACAAGAACATTACTGAGGTCAGGATGTTGGATGAGCACCGTCATCAATACTGGGGGCTTTATATCCCTATAGTCCACAGCTGCCATTAGTCACGTACTAACAATAAGTTCATGTTTATTAACTCCACAGAGTCCTATTCTATTGGCAATACATCTGCTCATAAGGCCGAGCTAACTGCTCCTCCATTAATTTAGTTTAATAATAAAATAATTATATTATCATTATCCATCGATAATTAACCAGTTATTACTGAATGGAACAGAGAAATGGATTGGGACTTCTCAGCCCTATCCTCCCTTTCCACTTCTTACTTAGAGTAACCACTACTGACACCAGCTTCATTATGGCCGAAAAAAAATCTTCAAAGCTCTCGGCCACGCCTACAGTCCAGCCCTGTGTAAAACACACTGCAAAAGAGCTCCTTCCCTGCTTCCTCAGGCTGCTCCTCGCCTAAGCCGCATCTGCAATCAGCAGAAGCTTATAAATTTGAAGGGCTAAAGCCCTGCTAAAAGCAATGAGGCAACGAGAGAGAAAGGAACGGTGTTTCATATAGCTTGATTCGTCCGCCCCACTACCCCCGCTGTATTTCACCCGCTTATCTTATCTGATAACGTTAATCTCTACACCCACTGCTTAACCTCCTGGGGCTATAATCTCACCGCCTGCTGCAACTGCTGCAGCAGAAGCTCAACACTCCTCTACTTTTCCAGTCACAACCAGAAGCATCAGCCTAGTCAGCCTGCACTTTCAAACTGGTCCCAGATCAGCAAGCACTTAAGGCCACATAGACTGTATTTTATCTAGTGGACTTGCTTATCTAACTTGGGTGTGTATTAGGCCACATCCGTTTTTTCAATGGTATCGCTGCTCTGAAACATTCCCGGCAGGAATGGTCGTCGCATCGGAGTGGAGGGTGAACGTGAACCAACCACGCTGTTGACCTGAGCCTCACCTCCAGACTTCACTTGTGTCTTAACATGAAGGCGATTCAGATGAAAATATGACCTGCACTTTCACCTCCTGCACTTATTTCAACACTTAAAAGAAATAAATTTCCTGTCCGCACATTTCATTAGGTCACATGACTGTAGGTGCAGGTAAGAATAGTACATGAACACATACTGTGGCAGGTTAAGTCCGTTGGAGGCTCTGAATGTTGGTTTTAATGAAGTTTTGATTAAATGCCCAATATTACTATGACAATAAGTCAAAGTGTGTCCTAAACCACACTGACAAGATGCATCTTGAGAGAATTTAAACATCATTGTTGGGAGGAATACATTTACAACATTCAAATAATGTTGACTGCAGGTCAGACTTGCAGCTCCAGTGCACATTTGAAGAAGCAAAACTTGGAGCCCAAACATGTCTTTGCTGATCAACTACATCTGAGAAAATCTGTCAATTGTGGACTTCATGCTGTGGAAATGATGAAGCTGGACAGTGGATAAATACGACTCCTTCCCAAAGCTAATGAAAGCACATGATGAGGACCTGGAACAGGTTGTTTAAAGCCACCTGGGAGCCATGCATGAAAATTTGGTGGTAAGATTTATCAGTGAATATTTACTCAGTGCAAACAGGTCTTTCTTTCCACCAATGGAGAAAGGCCAAGTCCTTCAAAATGTGTTCTTAATGGCAGCGACGTTAGTGCAAGTGTGCGATCAAAACTACAGTTTATCAAACATGACCACATGTCCAAACAGTAAAGTTTGAGGCTCTGGACTGATAGGGAGAGCTTTCAGAATCAATAAAGCCAAGCAATAAAAGCATCAAAAGCCCCAAACACACTTCACACTCCAGCGTCTTGCAGGGCCAGGAGCGAGGAAGCATCTGCTGGACTGAGAGCTTAGGTGCAAAAACGGTCAGAGAGCCAAAAGACAGGCTAGAGAGCTGACCACAGCCTGGTTGGTACAGCACAGCAAATACCACACCTGCACCTCACGCTGCACTCCCACACGCTGCACTCACACACTGCACTCCCATGGCGCTGCACTCTCATACGCTGCACTCTCATACACTGTACTAATGTAAGAAACCTACGTGGGTTCAATTCCATGCTTGCACTTTTATTTCTAAGAGAATGTAATCCAAAAGTGAGAGAGAGACTTACAGCAGAGAGAAAAGAAAGAAGCAAATGAAAGAAAGAGGAACGAATTAAAATGGAAAAAAATAAAATCAAATGATAACAGAACATGAGATACAAGATATAAAAACGTGAGGAAGATAAATAAATAGAAACATAGAAAAACAAACACAGAAAACAAGACTAATGGACAACAACAAATTAACAGAGAGAGACAAACAGAGAGACGGAGAGAAAACACTAAATTTAAAGGGCTTTATGTTTGTTTACTGTATGAGTTTCAGTTCATATACTCTGTACTTCTCTCCACCGTCACACAGAAACCTTGTATCTCCTTTTCTGCAGTTTCCACTTTCACTACAATGTGTCTGAGCAGTTCTGTCCTTATACTCTGGGGCGAAAGCTAGTTGTTCCTTCTCCAGTAAAGCTGCTGTTTTGGAGATACGAAGTTTTCCCGTAATATCGGTGTTAAGTTCCTTCAAACTCCAGACTGAAGCCTTCCCAGAGTCCCAGTGCAGAACGAGTGCAGTTATTCTACTCTCTCAAACACGTGAAAAGGAAAAGACCCAGACAGTGGCTACTTGTCCTCCACAATAGCGGGGCATGATTCACGATGTGGTGGAGAGACGACTCCTTATCAGGTTATCTTTATCGCTGATAGGCAGAGTGTGAACTTCGCCTTTAGAAGTGTATGGGATGTCACCGGGGATGGCTTTATGATTGCAGCTGGAAGACAGAGGCTTCTTTAACGTGGCCCCTTTCAGAGAGCAGTAAAGTAGTCAAAGAATAACCCCACTGTCCCAGCCGGTCAGCCTGAGACACTACAGCAGGCTTAACAACAGCACCATGCACCTCTCTCTCTCTCTCTCTGTGTCTCTGTTCTCTCTCTCGCTCTCTGTGTCTCTGTTCTCTCTGTCTCTCTGTCCGTATCTCTATCTCTCTCTCTGTCTCTCTCTCTCTCTCTCTCTGTCTCTCTCTCTCTGTCTCTCTCTCTCTCTTCTCTGTCTCTGCTCTCTCTCTCTCTGTCTCTCTCTCTCTCTCTCTGTCTCTCTCTCTCTCTCTGTGTCTCTGTCTCTCTCTCTCTGTGTCTCTGTCTGTCTCTCTCTCTCTCTCTCTCTCTCTCTCTCTCTGTGTCTCTCTGTCTCTCTCTCTCTGTCTCTCTCTGTCTCTCTCTCTCTCTGTCTCTCTCTTCTGTCTCTCTCTCTCTCTCTCTCTCTCTGTCTCTCTCTCTCTCTGTCTTCTCTCTCATCATTAAGAGTTTACAGCCCAGCAAACAGTGCTGAGGAAGTGAATCCAGGTACTTTCTCCTACAAACCAAAACAAGGCTCTGACAGATCAAGAACTGGACAAAACCCATAACCCATACTGCAAAAATAGATTATAATACACGCTGTCATGATTATAATGTACATAGTCACAGTTGGCCTGCTTTTACACACACAGATGAGCCAAAATTACTGTCCCACGGAGGCTGGGAATAATCCATGTCCAGAAAGTAAAACCTGACATATATAAAAGTATGTAGAGTCAATCAAATGTGCATTATTTTTCCTCCAACATGGTGGACTTCCTTTGTTGAAAAGCTTACTGTTACTATAGCATTGTGGTTCAGTTTTGTCTCCAGTGTTATTCTGACATGGTGTTCACTTTAATTCTAATTTGTCTCATTGTTGAGCACTGTCTGTAGAGAACTGATCGCCTGCCTCAGCTCTCACGTTATTTGACTGTCCCACCTGCTCACACACCTGCCCAGCCTGGTTTCGACAAAGCATGGATTCTCGGCCTCGCCTGCCCCTGCGCATTTGACCTCGGCCCGCTCCTCGGTTTCGACTGCCACTTTGACTCGCCTGCCCCGGTCTCGGGACAGCACTTGACCTCGGCCCGCCCTGGCTCTGCCGCCATTTGACTCCGCCTCGGCCCCGTTTCGACAAGTACTTTGACCTTCGGCCTCAGCCCCGGTTTCGCAAGCATTTTGACTCGGGCCTGTCTCGGCTCGACAAGATTTCTGACTCGCCTCGCCTCGGTTTCGGGCGTTATTTCTGACTCCGCCTCAGCCTCCGGTTTCGGGCTACTTTGACTCAGACTGGTCCCGGCTTCGCGCATTTTGTCTCGGTCCGCCCCGGTTTTGCAAGCATTTTGTCTCGGCCCTGGCCTCGGTTTCGACAAGTACTTTGACTCGGCCTCGCTCTCGTTTCGGCAAGTATTTTTGACTGGGTTTTGTCTCAGTCATAGCATCTGAGGTTTTTTTTTGTCATAGTCTCAGCATTATTTTTGACTTTGTATACACAACCTACACTGTAACAATAGTCAAACCCTTCTCGGAAAAGTATATAGAACCCTAACACTTCCATCAGTCTGAAGAACCTCTTCAAGTGATGCAAAACTCCTATAAGGCATGAAAAGAGTCCTTGCACTAACTTCGCCCCAACCTCTTTGAGGTAAATAGATTTTGGAAATGCCATCTATGCATAAAGTGAAGTTATCTGCTTTATTCTCACAGATCTGGTACAAAACTAAAGAAGCCAAAGATTTCAAATAATGAGATCACTTCATGCCCTGATATGCAATGGAAAGAAGTTTCTGCATCTGAAGAACGAATTACTCATCAAATAAGCCCAAGGCACTGCCAGAACTTGGGACAATGAACATACTTTCAAAAATAGATGTTACATTCTGCACCAGAGGGAAAGGACAACTACCGGCTGATTGACGCAGACCCCCTTCGCCGTTTCATCTGAAGCTGTGTAAAATCACATCTTGGGCCCATGTGCAGCACTGCTGAATAAACGAAGGAGCCACACAAACACACGCTGCACTAGGCAAAGGGTCTGCTCCCGCCTGGGCACTGAGTGAACTGGAGTCAGCAGACGCCAGCCAAGAGGCCGGCTGACAACACACACACACACACAGAAACACACACAGAAACACACACAGAAACACACAAAGAAATACACACAGAAACACAGAAATACACACAGAAACACACAGAAACACACATAGAAACAAATCTGGTTTGGATTGTTTGAGCTTTTTAATCTCCTTTAAAGTTGGTAATCATTTTGATTATGTAGAAAAACTTCAGCTTCAGGCTTTTAAGATGTACTGCAGATAAGTTCAGAAACTGGCTGGTGGAGCAAATTGTTTTCCTTACAGTTCATTATATTTGCAGGAGCTATTCATTAGTAGACTGATATAGCAGGGAGCAGATAAGAGTCAACTTCTGCTTTAAACTTCAGCTATAAAAGAATAGCTTGTATATAAAATCCTCCATCCTGAACCTGACAATTCATCGAAAATGAAACTGAAACTGACCTTCAGAACATCTAACCCATAATCCGCTTTAAATATTTTCCTAAACTGCACACGTTCGCGTAATTGTCCTATAAGAACATACAGGCTGTACGTTTAGTCACGGACTTGATGGCGGTAGCACAAAGCACGAAATGTAAATACCGGTAGAAAAGTACAAAAGAGAGTTCGAATTGAGGAACGATTTCATGTATCAGCTTTGAATCCTGTTGTAGCTCAAACTGTCTCCAAGAACACCTTGCCAGATCAGATCAGATCATAATCAATTATTGAAAACAGCAAAAAGGAACAAGATCAAAAGGTCGTTCTTCACCAGGCGGGTGGAGAAGAGGACAACGCGGGTTTTCTACATCATCTCTTCCCAATCCTGTTGTTCCACCTTAACTGGCCCTGGCCTCATTAAGGTAACTTACGCATCATCGTATGTGGACTGAAAACTATTACAAAAGCTGGCCGACTATGAACGAAAATCGTTTTTCAAAGAACTGACGTAAGAATCCGGAACTGTTTAATGTCGCGAGAATCTCTGACTACAGAAGATGCGTAATGGATTCAGTGAGCTGGATTTCTGCTCAACGCTTATTATTAAAATGGATGTTTATATTTCATGATTCTTTGTTTGCGGTCTTCAACAAAGACAATGATGGGATAGCACTTTTCTTGGTTTTGGCCGAGTTAACTTTCACAACATTACTTTCTACTTTCATATGATAAAACATTTTAAGTATTTTGTTATAAGATACACAATATACAAGAAGATATTTCTTTTCTATGTTTCATGTAACTTTCTGTTTACATTAATACACACTCAAAATAATTGTTCATTAATTGTAATCGAGTAGAATGTTCAATTAATCGTGATACTTAATTTTAGGTCATATCACCCAGCTCTACTCCACATTTGATCTAAAAATCTGCATTACACTCCCTTTACAAGTTAATTTTCCAAAACGTACTTATACTTCAAATGTCATAATTAAACTTTATCTAATAGTCCAATAATTCAGGCTTCAAACGTACAACTGGATTATATTGTACACATCACGGTACTATTCTGGCTTACTTTCAAAACTTTAGGGTTTTAACTTCTACGTCCATGTTCTGGGTTTATACTCAACTTAGACTTGTTTCTAACTGTGACATTTATGTTTATTTCTCATTCAAACTTTACGCTTTGCCTCTATTTAAAACATCAAACTTTCATTCAGCTCTCATTTACAAAACTTTAGGCTTAATGTCAGTAAATCTGAACTTTATGGCTATATTCCAAAATAATAGTCTTATATGGAGGTTCCATCCTGGCTCGTGATCCCAACTTCTTAGGCTTTAATTAAAAATTCAGAATTGAATTTCTAGCTTATTCTTCCAAACTTCAGGGTTATATTGAAACTTCAGTATTATATTATGGCATATAGTCCAAAACATAGGCTTATATACTGAACTCCAAGCTTATATTCTGTCTTATATGACCAACATCTGGCTTAAGGCTCCCAAAACCCAGCCCATTCTAAAGTCTAGGCTAATATGGTCAATATAAGGTCATGTCTTAAAAGAAATTAGACTTCTAATCTAAAACTCAAGGATTTCTAACATCATATTTATAGTCTAACCTCTACATTTATATTTTTTAGCTTTTAATTTAAAACTTAAAACTATATTTTGCCAAACATCAGGTTTATGACAGTCAGAGGAAATGAGCAGATTGCTGCTACCCAAGAGTGTAAAAGAACAGGAATTACACACTCAGGCGTACAGTCATTAGTTTCACACACAAATTACTACAGTCTGATTACACCGGAGACAGGCATCGAACCTACAGAAGGCAGGCATTTAACGTTCCTGCATGTTGAAAAAATCCCTGATTCTTCTGGGAAATGATGAAGTATGAGGACAGACATCAGCATGTATTCAGCCATTCCAGGTTGTGTCTGTTTATTTATGATGGATGGTTCTCACTGGTGCCTTGCAAGAGGAAGGAATGGAAAAGCCAAGGTGAAACGATCCCAAAGCTTCTTGAAGGTCAGACAAAAGATCTGAATTTCACTTTATCACAATCACTTTCTCCAGAACGGCTGTTGTTTTGGAGTAGCTTTCCAACAGCAACGGCACGAAAGTACCTATAAAAAGAGTTCTCTGTATTGTTCACAACTCCCTAAGTGAAAGCTGACGAGGCTGTGAAAAATCTGGGCCTCTTGAGGGCAAAGAACTGAGTGGTGATTTTTTTTGGTCTCAGGACTCTGTGTGCTGGGGGTGTTCGACAAGGCCTCATCCTCTCCAACTGTCGTTTTTTTTTTTCCAACTCTCCATTTCTCTCCTTCGTTCCCCCCCCAATGCCGTTTCCAGCTCTCCAAACTTTACTAGATGTGTAAGGAATTCACAGATGATTCATCCACTGCTTCCCACTTTGTAGATAATTTTCTAAAACAAAGAACTTAAGGGGGGGAGTGCAGGGGTTCTCAAATATGTCTTAAACGAAAGAACGCTCCTTAGATTCCATCTCAATCCCTTGTTGTTGTTTGACTTAAAACGTGAGTGTCTTTATCTCTGTAGGTGTTATGCTAATCCTAATCAAACATAACTGTCAAATGTCTGTATTTCAATATGTTCGACTGCACATGTGGTCTCCAATCAGTCAGCTTGGTTTGAAAAAGTGATACTGAAGATTTAGATCTAAACAAAACAACAAAATAATAAATACCAATCAGACATTTTCTGCAAATGTTTAACCCTTAAAAACGGCAGTTTTTGGTAACAATCACAATAGCTTGCTTATAATGCTGAGGGAAATGTCGATTATGAACTTTCAATTGACATCAGATTTGTGTTTTTATCTATGAGACGTTTTATGATGGTCTGAATTTGATGGAACGCTAAGGCTGCTCTATCCGCTATATATTAAAGTATTAAGCTCATTTTTAATACATGCTAAGTTAAAAATATACCCAAATCTCCACAAAGAGTGCAAACAAAGTAAAGGTAATTAAAGTAAAGGAAGGCGTTGGCAATATGACATTTTATCATATTGTGATAAATTTATCGTGATATACGGTGTTCATTGTGAATATCGTCAGTATTTGAAAAGCTCTGACCAACTGCACATTTCAATGCAAAGAGTCTAAAGAGTCTGTCGCTACTGGTGAATTTAATCTGTGTATCTGTGCTCAGTCCAGTACAGTGAGGATCAGAACACTGACCCGATCCTTACACTGAGAACATCACTCAGTCCAGTACAGAGAGGACTGAACATCGACCCGATCCACACTGAGAGAACATCACTAGTCCAGTACAGAGAGGGATCGTGAAACACTGACCGATCCACACTGAGAACATCACCAGTCCAGTACAGTGAGGATCAGGGAACACTGACTCCGGATCCACTCTGGAGAACATCACTCAGTTCAGCACAGTGAGGATCAGAACACTGACCTGATCCACTGTTCGGAGAACATCACTCAGTCCAGTACAGAGAGGATCAGAACACTGACCCGATCCACACTGAGAACATCACTCAGTCCAGTACAGTGAGGATCAGAACACTGACTCGATCCACACTGAGAACATCACTCAGTCTAGCAGTAAGACTACAGCAGAGCTAGCACAGACCACTGAACCAATAGAAGAAAAGTTGATTAAACCCTAATTGTATGAGCATGATAAAACATCCAACATTTTCAAAACAAAAAACAAAATGTTGCTGATTTTTGAGTTTCTGTTTGTACCACAAAATTACCACTGGCTATCGATACAGAAATCGGGGTACATCTGGGTACCGGTACCAGTATAGATTCAAATGTGAACGGTACACAACCACATTCATCCCAGCCCAAAGTCTCCTTCACACATTTCTTTAGAGGAGTTGCTTTCGCATAAAAACCCAAGGAAGCTTCTAAAGAACCCTAACATTCTCAGAAGAACACTACAAAGTGGTTCCTTGAACTAGCGTGACACTTAGTGTGAATAAGTAGAACCACCTGTTGGTTGTTCCTGGAAACCATTCACAACAGGTTCTCTGCAGTAAATAAACATTTAACCATCTAAATTAGTCTGCAAGTTGTCACGGATTTGGGCATTGAATCACTGCCTTCACTGAAGAACCACTGAAGACCACCTCCACCCCCAACTTTATAAGACTACATTAGATATACTTTATATGAAGGTTCTTACACATTAAATGTTCTCAAACTCACAGGTCACCTTTGTCAAATACAGTTCTCTGATGAACCAAATGTGGTTCCTTTTACAGCATTGCTTTGAAATCTTTTAAATACATACTTTCACAAACGTTCTATATGCTACCTCAAAAATGGGTTATTTGACCTTGTAGCAATAGTGCAGAACCCTGCAAAAATCAACTGACAGACCTTAAGCATCTCCAATAGCCTTGAGCTTATACTGTTGTGGCCACAATCACCACCCCTAGAACCTTTGCAGAACCTCCTCTCTTACATGCTGGATGCAACTTGAACTTTGAAGGGTTGGCGATATTAGTAGAGGAGCTGATGACTGGAGTCCTAACCTTTGTCTAAAGGCAATCTGGCTAACCCTCGAGAACCCCATGCCCACAGAGCATTAGCACTCAACAAAGGCCTCTGTGTATGTGCCTTCTGCAGGCATGTACATGGTGTGTGAATGAAAGACTCTACACTAAAGCAGGCCGTGGAGGCCTAACCTCCCCAACTCTGCTCCCAAACAAGTGTCCT
Organism: Acestrorhynchus altus; assembly: GCA_034509495.1. Lineage (NCBI taxonomy): Eukaryota > Metazoa > Chordata > Actinopteri > Characiformes > Acestrorhynchidae > Acestrorhynchus > Acestrorhynchus altus. The sequence continues at coordinate 20,101,430 of CM067521.1, read as the reverse complement.
TGAAAGCACTGGAGCTCCATATTCTGAGCTGCTCCATCAGAGGAGACTGTTAATCTCAGTGCCAGGCGGCCAAGCTAAATACAGCCAGGCTCGAGCTGCGGGTCTGATAAGGTAAAAGACAGACATTTATGCTCCATCGTACAGCTTCAGGCTGTGGTACACCAAATAAAACTGGTTTTGAGTTCTACAGCTTTTCTTTTGCAGGGTCTTCTAAATAAAACTGCTTAGATGTCTGGGTTAAATACTGAAACAGCAGAATATATGCATGCATGCAAGCATGTGTTCCATATTATTAAATTGAAATAATAAGGTAGAGAAACCAACAATACAAATAATTACAATGACAAAACACTGCTTGTAAAATAAATAAGAGGGGAGAAGACATTGGCCATGACTCATGCTGCTGTTTTATTTGAAAGGAACCATTTACAAAAATTAAAGTAACATGATCTTAGACTGTTAGATGTAGCCAATCAGCTAAAAGATGCTTGTATCCATAATGTGCTTTATTAGGGGGAAGGCTACACAATCCATCTCTTAGGCACACAAGCCATGATCTCTTATAAAACATTTATGAAAAACTAAAGCTAAACATACATATTAACTTAATTCATATGTAAGGTGTACTTAGAAGCATGTGTATATTTTTTGTGTTTTTAATTTTCTGATTAAAATTTAAAAATGAATTATGATCTAAATAAACTGTATAACTGTTGTAACACAGCCCCTGTACTTTCAGCTTACCAATACATACTACAAAATCCATTTGATTTCTGATAAAAACTCAATCCAAAGCCCTGATCACAGTTCTGATCATCCATTTATCTATTTAGATATTTAACTTCTAAGCTGAAACTTGTGTATTTATGACAATAAATAGGTGGAATTTGGTTGTGTAAATTATTTCTGTAATTGAATTCTGGCAGATATGCATATCTGGCTTATGTCCAAAAACCCATTTTGAGACCCCAAAGATAGCTCATCATTGGACTCTAAGGCCGTATAATAACATGATCCTACTTATTCTTAAAAAGCCAGAGAACTTCCCGCTATGTGACACGTTTATAATGGATTTGGGAAAACTGAGATTTACTGTAATATCACAGTGCACACGTCCCTGGTTATGACTAGTGAGAAGAGGTGGGTAGCCTACAGTAAGCCATGATGTCTCTCCTTCACACTTTAATTAGGAATTTGGAAAGTAGCAAAGGACTCAAACCAGCCCTCTACATTACAATACACATACACACACACACACACACACACACACACACACACACACACACACACACATACACACACACATACACACACACACACATACACCTTCCTCTAAGGAAATCAACTAGATTGTTTTACTGTAACACTCTAAAAAGACAGAGCATACATATAATGCCACACCCTGTCCCGCTTTACTGTCTCTGTAGCGCCTCTGCAAACTATTACAGTGTGCCAGGCTGGGAGGTTGGGACTCTGAGACCGCCTGAGAGGGTGGGGCAGAGGGCTGAGACTGAAGACTGATTCTCTGGCCTGTGGCATGTGAGCTACCTACAGCCCCATTAGCATCGTGCTTTATCCCACCATCCTGGAAGTCTGAGACAGCAAAATAGCCACGTCTTTGGAGAGACACACACATGGCTAGACACACAGACACACACAGCATTACACACACATAGACACACACAGACACACACACAGACATACACATGGTACACACACAGACACACAATACAGACACACACACAGACACACATGATACATGTACAGACAATTTATCCAAAGGGTTGCAGTAATGTAAATAGAAAAGGATTATGTGATGATGATACCAGATGGTTTCTCGTCCTCCTGCCCCAACACTGACCTACAAAACTGTAAGCCCAGTGAAAGCCAAGTGACCAGTTTGTATACCTGGAAACAATTTATTCAGAACTAGCGACAAGCTTGAATCTCAGCATGGAAATAGATCCTATGAGATCATCTACTTCCTCATTTTAGAAAGTGTTAACTTTTCTTTGCTCATATATATATATATATATATATTTAAGTAAAATATATTTAAAAATTGTATATACTAATCTTGTTTGTGCTGGATATAAAGTCTAATCTTTAATTTTAGTACTGTACCAATCGTAATATGACCAAAGCAATTTCTGAGTACAGTAATACAGTTGGCAGCGGGTGGTTTTTTGAGCTCTCACAAAGCCGGGCCGCGTAGCTCCTAGACTGCTTATTCAAGCAACATGTGTGCACATCACAGCTTGTGACTCCCAACACAAGAAATAACAGAAACGTCAGTGTACTCATCAGACCAGTTCAGAGGGTTCATGCACGTTGGATTTTGCTGCACATGACAAAGAAACATCCTGTCTGGTCAGTTTACTATATCTGACATTCTGCCTCTTAAAGGTGAGCATAGACTGGGAGCATGTGATCCACACTGAGAGAAATATCAACAGTACAGTGAGTAATGTCAGGGAAACCAGCAGAATCCAACTCACACCCATTAACAGCATGGTGAAACTGGGACTGGTCTGTCTTTATATGACAGCAATCTATTAGTTTAAGACATCTGTGTGAATCCTCTGTGTGTGAAACTAAAGAAAGCTGAGAAATGTATGGGTGTGTATTTCTTTATATGAGGTGTTTCAATATATTGTTTATTTCAAAATATATTTTAAAAATTATGGTATATTAAGTACTTTTGGCCAACTTAACTTAATTTTATTAAGAAATGGAGTGCAATGCAAAAGAGCTACACCTACTGAGTCCCTAACACAACAAATGTGGTTACAAAAATTGACACTTAAAATGACTTGGCAGTGAAAAATATTTGTTTATATCATGAATGTGTAAATCTGTAGGTTAGAAATAGTAAATGTGGAAAGCTTGGAGTAGATTGGCAGTTGATTGATCAATTTCTTGATCAAGTCAATTGAATAATCACTGTCATTTCAATAAGTGATAGAATTCAATATCTGTCTTTTGCAGCTCAATATACAAATAGTATCTAGCATTTGATGATGTTTCTGTGTCCGTTTATTGTTTCTGCATTTATGCGACAAAGCTGGAAATGTTTATATTTAATTGTATGTCCGAAAGTAAAAGTGTTTGTGTTACGTACTTTTAAGACTGGTATATGAAAATGAGCTACTTAATCGGCAATTTAATTTAAAAATAAGCTAAAATGACTAATTTTAAGCAACTCTTCTGCAGCAGATGAATTCTAAATTTTGAAAATATTTGCTTGCTTGTCCAAATGAAACGTCTTTGTTGATGCTGAAATTGAAAATAAGTGAAACATACCTGCAGAAAGAAAAATAAGCAGATACTGTATTATAGCATTCCAGCATCACCTATATCTCTGCTCTTCCTAATATATAATATCTAAGTTGTACATCAGTGGCAGCAGGATTATAATAATGGTACACATGGAGGGCTCCCATAAGAACTCCAGAAACATCCATAAATTCATTCCCTAAGCCTCCTTCTCTGTTCACGTTCACTGGTAGCCAGTCTCCTGAATGACCCTAGCACTAATCCTCCTCTTCCATGCCTCTTTGTCTAGCCTGTGGCTTGAATCTGCATCTTCAGAGTTGGGCTAAATCACAAACACACTCCGGTTAAATCCCACCAACACTGGCCTGCTTTTCTCCACCACAGCCCATCTCAGTCCCCACTGGTCACTGGGGAACCATAAACCCCAGGCAGAACAGGAAGGCTATTTAGACAACTGGAAGACATATGACTTTTCACACAGAGATATCCACTGGCTGTCCAAGTCCTCAGACAGGGTTCTCCTTGTGACTGATGTATCGCAGATGGAGACCAACATGACACCTATGTACTTTTGGCCTCTTGCAGAAGCAACCTACTGGTTTGATGACGAACGTGGAAAAAAGTAAAACAGGACACTGACACTCAAACAAACATCTCACTTGGTCAAATAAAGTCAGGTACCACTAAAGTTATGGGTGACAAAATGAGAAATGTATGAGATCACTAACAGCAGCCGAGAATCTGCTATCAATTCAGGAAACTATGATTCTGATACATAACAATATTTAGATAAGTTTCTCTCCAGGGTCCTGTGAATTGGCCAAGCTCGATTACATGATCTTCATTTTTCTTATAATTTCCTGTGTCATCAGAAATCAGAGCCCACATCTTAAAACAGAACCAATTAATAGACTAACTAGCTAAGAAACAAAACTAATTAATAAACTGACAAACTAATGAACTCCTTGAACTAATGAATGATTTACTCAACTAACTTTACCTTACAAATTCAATTAAAAAGTCATCAAACAGATAAACTAATGGAACACATTTAAAAAATGAATTATAAACATTCGAAGAACTAACTACCCGCGTACGTAATTCAAACTAATAAACTAACCAACAACCTAATGAACTAAATAATGAAACTGACAAACGAATAAATACATTTACAATGTAACTTATAAACTAACTAAACCTGCACAACCATGGAATGCACCAACCAACTGATCTAAGTAAAAGCCATCAAACCAATTCAAATCTCTCACAAACTAAAATATACTTAACAAATTAAATATATATCAAACTTAAAATATATTAACTGAACAACTTAAACTAAGAAATGTAAAACAAACTTTATCTTAGAAACCAAACTACACTTAACTATCTGGCTAACCGCCCAACTAAATCTAAGAAGCCAAACTATCCTAACTGGACCAACTGTGCTAATAAACCAATGAACTAAACAACTAACAAAGTAACTGACAAACTAACTGAACAACACACTGATAAACTAACTGGCAAACGAACTGATTCAATAACTGACAAACAAATTAACTAGTTGCAATCTATCGTTGCCATTTGGTCTTTGTTATAGGTTTATTGTTATAGTATATTATCCAAGAGCTGTTACGCACTGCTTACTTGAAACCATTGAGGTCTCTACTCTTTCACCCCATACAAAAATACCATAATCGTTCATACAATCATCTTGAATCGCTTTAAAAGTTGCACTGGTGACTCTTCAGCATCAGTGCAGTTTCATATATGGATGAATCCTCATCTCCTCTCCATATAATTCTGCTTCAGAAACAACAGAAAAACTTGTTCTAATTCAGTTCTGCAGTTCAAGCAGATCTGTCACCATGTCTAAGGCCTCAACAACTGGAAGTAAACATCACAATTTTCTTCATTCCTCCTGTGCCTAAGTGTACTCAAAACAGCTCTTTCAGGTTTATGATTCTATCTAGTCATGCCTGACACCTTCAAAACCAATATTGAGACGCTTCCTGTCCTTAAGCCAAGGACGGAACAAACTCAACTACTAGTGTTCCAAATGCATTTGGTATAACTACAATGCCCTACTTAAAAAGTACTATTTTGAGGGTAAAAATTAGGGTATGGGCCCTTTAAAGGAATAACCTACACCACTTATTGCAGTGTTGGGGTAATTGTTTTGAGTATCTGTGTTCCCATTTATCCACTCTAAAAACACTGCAAGTGGAATTTCAAACCAAAGTCAAGATCTATAATAGGATCTAATAAAAACTGATACAATCACATTTATTGCAGTGTGCAAGTATATAAAGCTCAGCCTCTATTAATGTGAGGGCTGTTTTTGTAAGGCAGTTTATAGCAACCATCACTGATCTACTAATAGTGAACCTGCTCTTGAGTACCATATCTACCAACAAAAGAGCCATCTTCAGTGGTGTGGAAACCAGCCATAGAGGTTATGAGATAATATGAAGCTGTAAAGATAATAAAAAGCCTGAAAATAGTCCATGTGCAGCCGTTAAACTTCCTACAAAAAGAAATAAGAAAGTAGATAAGCGCAAGGTGAGCGGGTTCAGACAGGCAAAACATGTGATTTTAAATAGTCACACACATTTACTGTACTAAGGAAATTGAGAAATGGCCATAAAGCTCTCTATAAAACAAACAACAGGGATACTGTTTTATCCTTTAAACCCAAATGCCTGTATACACTCAAATACCACTGAATGATCTACAGTAGTTACTCAATAATGCATAGTAGATACTGAACAATTCATAGATGATACTGAATAACTATAGTGGAGAGTGAATAATCCAGAGGACACTCTGACTAATTTATGTAGCTTATTAATAATTTATAGCAGGTACTGAATTATCTTAGGAAAACGGATGCATATTAGCCGCTTACTGAATAACATGGGGGTTCAATTTAGGCTACCTTTATCCCATAAGAAGAAAAACTACCTCCAGATAAATCTCTGCGGCCTCAGACGGGCTGCCTGTCAACCAAGTGTGAAATTGCCACCACAGACAAAGCCTCAAACCCCACCATACTTCCTCCTCAGTTTACTCATCTGGCGTCTGAGCAGATCTGCAGGAACGTGGGAGCAGAACTGGACGGTTTACTCAGAAAACATCAGTTTATTTCTTACGGTAAAATACTAAATTCTTACTTAAAAGATGACTGCGACTGCTAAACACAGTCTACGCTGGAACATCAGTAGTGCTGCACTGAAGTGTAAGCCTAAAAGTACTGAGAACACACAGGAAGTTCATGATGACTTTGACCCTGGAAAACTGAAGGCGACATACGTTTGTGACATTTAAGTCTCTTTGAAAAATGTATCTCAGCACTAACACCAAGTTCATGACCTACATAATACAAGAGAAAACAGAGTCTAATCGGCAAAGTAACATAAAAAGAGAGTTTAGCTGTTTGTACCTGTTTAATATGTGTGTTATTTCAATCTTAAGCACACAATATAGATATATATATATATATATATACACATATAATAGATTAGACAGAAAAAAAGATTCAATATAGTTTGTACACAAATAATGTTTGTGCACATTTTACAAGCTTATAAGCACATTATAGAAATGCTATATTATTAGATATATTGTATACTAAAAATAGTTTTATATCATTGTAAGAAACATTATATTAGGCATATAGACATTTCATACACACATATATACATTATATATATATGTGTGTGTGGGTGTCTATATGCCTGTATGATATGAGAGATTATATATATATATATATATATATATATATATATATATATATATATATATATATATATATATATATAGTGTACTTTCACAGCTCTAAAGACATCGTGTCACTTGGCCTTCCCCCACTGTTCACTCACTATGAAAACTCTCTCTCAGCACAAAAACCATTTTTGTGACAATAGTCCAGGCTGTGTGTGGAGGGACAGAGGAAAGTTTCTAGTCAAACTTTGCCAGGTTTTGAAACTCAACACCCACTAGCCAAAAGTTTGGATTTTTCTGGTGTTTCCTGATATTTAGTGATAAATTGGGTCACTTTTCAGCCACTGTTCTTCAAATGTGTGCTCACACATCTCAGTGTCTCAGAGCGAGCTAATAGACTTCACTGGGTTCATAACTACAGTTCTATGCAATGCTGACCAAAGAAATTATAAACGCCTTTAACGAATGTGTTTTGCTTATACTCACAAATAAGTACTCAGTATATGCAGATAAACATTACACTAACTAAACAAATGATACAAAATAGGACTGGCAAGCACTGGTTGCACACAAACGTTCCAGCCTTACACAGTTGGAATGGTGCTCTTACAAATGATAAAAACGGCGCAGAGGCAAGGCAGCATCCCCAACTCCTGTACCAACGGGGCACTAAAGACTGGCACACAACCCGGGGACCGAGTGCTTTTTTCAGAGAGGGACAGAGGGCGGACCGGACTCTTGTTTGAGTCTCGAAGCTGACGGACGGACTTACAGATCCTCGGTGAGCTGCGGCAGGTCCGAGGGGATGCGGCTGAGTCTGAGGCCGCTGCAGTCCGTCCTGCCTCCCGTATAAGTGCAGTTAGAAGGCCGAGTGTCTCGTGAACTCAATCCATGCTCAAGAAGATCGATACAAAAATAAGCTCAGAACGCAGCGCCGAAGGTGCCGCGGGCTGACCCGCACACGCTGCCATTTTGTACGCGAACTGATTCCCACCCCAGTCGGAGTTCGGAGCTGTTCGCAGCGGCGTTCTGAGTTGTTTGCTGCCCTCGGCGGGTCAGGACGAGCTGTGACCGGTCAGGGAAGTGGCGTGCGCGCAGAACAGCATGACTGACCGCCCGAGCTCGCGCACAAGCTCCTACTTTCGGCGCGTTTGTGTTCAGTCCGGCGTCTGTCGCTCCGGGCTGGATAAAGTGAAGCGGGGCAACGTCGACGTCGACAAAGTACAAATGAAGGTCCGGCGAGGCTGAAAACGCCGCGAAAGACGCAGAAAGTGGCCGCATTTGTTTACGTCCTTCCTCAAAGCGCTGTAAACAGCTGAAACCGCGCTCTGTGGCAACGGTTTCCCGCCGCGGGTCCTGTGTTAACGGACGGGGGACGTAATCCTGCGCGCTCGCTGTCCCTCACAGGACCGTCCCTCCTCTCGCTCCTTTCTTCTCCTCCATCTGTCTTCACTTTCTCCTTCTCTCGGATCCTCCAGGCGTCCCACGCTGGAAGCGGTGGAGAACCGAAGCCCCGCCCCCGTGCCCTTCCCATTGGTGGGCCGACGGCGAGCGCCCGAAGCTCATTGGCCCCATTGACCCGGAGTTGCCGGCGAGGAGGCCAATCAAGACGCCCTGCCTCGCCCACGGAGCATCCTGCCCCATTCGTCTGGTGTGAAACTGGCCCCGCCCTCATGGAGTTGAGGATAGCAGAGCAGGGCTAATAATAATAATAATAATAATAATAATAATAATAATAATAATAATAAAAAATATGTACATATTTGTAATAATATAAATATAAAATTATAGTTTCATATAATATATATTTAAATATATATTTTATCATAGAAATCATAATATAATATCTATTACTATCTATTAGTGTGCTATATCTATCCATACAGCTGCATGTTTTATTATTTTAATATTTTCTGTTACTAGATATTTATATATTTGCTATCATACTATCTTATCATGTTTTTATTCTAAATCTTTGTCTTACATATGCATGTGTAAAGGATATTGCACTGACTCCGGCAGGACATGAAATTCTGCACAGAATCCAAACATAGCCCTACCTTTGCATGTTGCAACCAAAATATTGTATGTTAACATCATCCACTGGGACTATCAAATGCAGTTTGTATGCAGATCACACTCAAGTGGTTGAGGCTGGAGATAGGAACTGGAGAAACTAGAGTTCCAGCAGCCCATGCAAGGCAGAGCAGAGAAGCAAGAGAAAGAGAAGTTGGGGCAGTAGTGGTAGTGGGAGAACTTCACCAAGAGAAGGTGAGGGAGAAGAGAAACTGCTGGGAGAACCTGCTGGAAGAGGAGAGCTTTGGGCGGGGCTTCCTTCAAACCTTTCATTCCATCTAGATAAAAATTTTGTAGGGATTTTGGAATAAAACAGGACGGTCTTCAGGATATGCTGTGATATGAATAAATAAATGAATTAGTGAATAAATTAATGTCCTTGCTGTTTAAAGGAATGCTGCATCTAAGATCCCCTGCTGTACTGTGTGGATAAACAGGACGGCTGACAGGGGTGCGTTAGCCTACAGATGCTGGAACAATCAGAGGCTGTGGAATCAGCCGTGCATTTTTACACCTTTTAACCTGCAAGGCATTTGGTTCAGGTATTTTGGCCTTTCTATTTCTGGAGCTCTGCTGACATGTTCCTCTCCTATGATTTATCTGCCTATGGGCTGAATAAATAATCGGCTTTACAAATAACTCTGTGGAGTGACGTTGTAATGCCAGTTTAAGATTAGGATCAATACAGCCTGCTGCCCCATAAAGCTGTGGAGGTCAGTGGGTGACTGGGTGTAGGGTGTGCTCTGAAGAGACAGTAGCGACTTACTGTTCTTCACATCTGAAACCTAAAGCCACCAACGTTTTAGAAATCTTTATTTTCAAGTGTTTTTCCTCCTGTAAAACTTAAAGCCAAGAACTTTTAAAGAAATCCACATACTTTTGTCTAAAATCTTAAAGCCTGAAACGCATTTAAGAACCTTTATTTCATACCTGTCCACAGAAAGCTGGCTCTATGAAAATGTTTCTGAAAAGTCCTGAAAATAAAAAGTAAGCAATAAGGTTCTGTGGAGAACTATTCAAATCTCCACACAAGAAGCTTGTAAAGGTTTAACATACAGGTTCTTTACCAATTTAAAGGTTCTTTACACTCACAGTCACTTCACATTCAGTCTTTTAGATTATATCAGGTCCAATCATTGACCCATTCATTGGTTCTATTCTATCATCATGCCATTTTGACATCATGTTTAAGGCACTGGTCTCAGGGTTGTGGGTTTGATATCTGGGTCCACTCTACTGCCACTGTTGGTAGTCTGACTGACTTTGAGCAGTCCATACTGTTTGCTTAACTTCTGAAGGTTGGAAAGAGGTTGAAATTTTGATTGAAGACATATTTTAAATAAGAATCTAGTTTCTGGTGTTATTTTTGGTGAAAGTGGTACACTTTGTATTATTCTTTGTTTATTATAAGGTTTATTTTTCTGTAATTACTGTGAATTTACAGTAAGTTTTTCTTAATCTAGTTTTAAGAGAGAGGGGGCGTTGTGTGGACCCACACAACCTTGAACACCTACAATCCATCGACTGGCCATCCCAGAGAACACACGTGGGCTCCAGGCTCTACCTAGAGCAAGTAATGAGAGAATCTGCAGATCATGCTAGTCACCTACTAATGAAAGCAGGCGATTGATTAACTTTATTTTGTGCCTCTCTCTCTCTCTCTCTCTCTCTCTCTCTCTCTCTCTCTCTCTCTCTCTCTCTCTCTCTCTTTCATTCTCGTCTGTGTGCCTGTCTCTTTGTGTGTGTGTGTGTGTATGTGAGTATGTGTGTGTGCATGTTTATGTGCTTGAACGTTTCCAGCCCTGCTCGTGTACTCGCTGGAAGAAGATGAAAGACTCTTGTGCATGCTGTTGGAGAGAAGGGCAAAGGAAGACATTAGATTTATAATAGTGTGTGTGGGTGTGTGTGTGTGTGTGTGTGTGTGTGTGTGTGTGTGTGTGTGTGTTGGGGGGAGGGGGTGAAAGGGAGAGCAAGACTAAGAGAGAGAAAGAAAAAGAAATTGAGAGGAAACCAAGAATAAGACAGAGAAGGAGAAAGAAAAGGTTAAAGAAGATATATGAAAAGAAATAGAGAGAGAGCTGAGAAAGTAAATGAGAGATAAGAAAGACAAAAGAGAGACAAATGGATAGAAAGAGAAAAAAGAGAAGATTAGAGAAAAAAAAGTAGTGGAGTGAGAAAAAGAAAAGATAGGAGACATAAAGTATGAGATAAAGAGAGAGTTTTATATAAATGTAATACATCAAAAGTAAACACAAAGTACATCATAAAACTCAACCTCTCATAAGCCTCCCAAACCAAACACTACACCCAGACAGCAAGATCATCAACCGCCATACATGCAGTATCACTAACACATCACCAACACCATACAGCCTTACAAACACTCCATACAGTATCAGCATCACAACAGCCAGCATTACAAACACTCCGTTCGGCATCACTAACACTGTACAGCTTCACCAGCCCACCAAACAGCATCACAAACACACAATACAGCATCACCAAAACACCATACAGCATCACAAATACACCACTCAGCATCACAAATACACAATTCAGCATCACTAACACACCATACAGCATCACTTACCCCATACAACCTCACAACCACACCATACAGCATCACTAGTACCTATAAGCAGCATTACAAACATAATATACAACATCAAAACACAATTCATACAGCATCACTACAACACACCATACAGCCTCACTGGGCAACATATAGCTTCACCAACCCACCATACAGCATCACCAACACACCATACAGCATTACAAATACATCATACAACATCAAAAACACACCATACAGCATCACCAACACACCATACAGCCTCACCAATACAAACATACAGCCTACTCAACTACCACAGCATCACCAATACACTCATACAGCATTACAAATACACCCATACATTGCAAATAGCTTCATTCAGCATCACTACAATACAATTCACATACAGCATCACCAATACACCAGCATCACCAATACACCATACAGAGCATTACAAATACACCATCCAGCATCACCAATACACCATACAGCATCACCAACACAATACAGCATTACAAACATACCCATTCAGCATCACCAACACAATTCATACAGCATCACCAACACACCATACATCACCAACACACTCATACATTATAAATACACTCATTCAGCATCACTAATACAATTAGCAGCATCACTTAACACACCATATATCTTCAATAATACAAATATACATAGCTTCTACTAACAATTAATATACAGCATCACTCAACATACCCATACAGCACACATAAATACACCATACAACATCAAAACAGCTTGCTAGTATCACCACATACCATACAGCCTCACCAATACAACATACAGCTTCACCAACCCACCATACAGCATCACCAACACACCATACAGCATTACAAATACACCATACAGCATTGGCAACACCATTCAGCATCACCAACAGCACCACAGCATCACCAACACACCATACAGTATTGGCAAATACACCATTCAGCATCACTAACACACCATACAGCATCACCAACATACTCATATAAGCAGCATTACAAATACACCATACAACATCAACAAACACACCATACAGCATCACCAACACACCATACAGCATCACCAACACACCATACAGCATCACCAACACACCATACAGCATTACAAATACACCATTCAGCATCACCAACACACCATACAGCATCACCAACACACCATACAGCATCACCACACCATACAGCATTACAACATACCATTCAGCATCACCAACACACCATACAGCATCACCAACACACCATACAGCATCACCAACACACCATACAGCATCACCAACACACCATACAGCCACCAACACATCATACAGTCTGAAACTTCAGCAGCTCTGGTTTTAGGCAAACTCAGCCTAAGGCCTGTTTTGACCAGTGCTCTGAACAGCAGCACAGGATCAGTCCTGCCCTCGAGGTTATAGGTAAGGAGATAAAGATGAGAGAGAGAGATAAAGAAAGAATGAAGGATAATGTGAGATGAGAAAAATAACAGTAAAAGAGCAAGAGAAGAGGGGAGAGGAGGAATGTGGGCAGTAGAAATCAAATCAGAATGAATCAAATTACAGCCCAACAGAGAGACGTGATAAGCAAATACAATCACAGAGTAAACGGCAGCACTATGCGGTTCTAAAGCGACAGTACACTGCAGCAGAGCACTCTCTCTATTTGTGGTTACTTACCATTCTGTTCTGTATGTATTATTAATAGATGTCGTTAGTTACTAATTATTATTTAATGTTCAAAATGTCGAGTTCTGTTCTCTGTCTGTAAAACTCTCAAACCTGTAACTGCGATAAAACACCCTGAACTGGACTGAAAAAGAAAAAAATGAGAAAGAGGAAGAACTAGAGGAGAGAGAAAAGTGAGAGATTTGAGACAACAAATAAAAACTGGGGAGGAAAATATAAATCTACTACAGAGTAGAGCAAGAGAAAATTAGAGTGAGAGAAAAAGTAAGAGAAAGAGGGAAAGCTGGGAGGGAGAGAGAGAAAAGGACAGCAAAAACTAAGACAAAGAGATGAAATTAAGGGTAATATAAAGAGTTTTGTCCAGGCTGAACAGATTATACAACACTGCTGTGGAGTGGATCTGAAATGTATTCTGGTGCAACAAGAGCATTGGTAGGCCAGGATTTTGATGAGTACGACCCCAGCTCATCCCCAAGGTACTAAATGGAGCACCATCCTTCCAGAGAACGCAGCTCCTCTGATCCGCAGCTGAGAGAGAGAGAGAGAGAGAGAGAGAGAGAGAGAGAGAGAGAGAGAGAGAGAGAGAGAGTGTGAGTCAAACATAGACTAAATGGGAGAGAAAGGGAAAGGGGGAAGAGACATAGAGACAGAAAAGTGCGAGAGAGGGAGAGAAAGTGATAAAGGGAGATAAAGGCCTCTGACCAGCTTATTCCAGATTTGGAGGAGATGGATTGTGTGTGTGTGTGTGTGTGTGTGTGTGTGTGTGTGTGTGTGTCATGCTCGTCTTGCCGGAATCTTCAAAGATAACGAGCCCATCTGTTGGAGTTATTCAGCAGCAATAAAAGGGCGAGGCGTGAAAGAGGGCCAGTTCATCACGCTCAGGCTGGATGGTCAGCGGCTGGGCAGCAGTGTGGAAATGCCTGGACTAATGGGAAGCAGAGCCCATTCCGAGTTCTGCTCCAATAGTAGGAGCACAGCTAAAGAGCAGATAGGCCACATTCAAACCCACATGTGCAGACCAGTCCTGCCTCATGAAGAATCTTGATCTTTGGGTCTTCCTGGTTCTGAAAAGACCTCTTGAAACGTATTATACTTTTCCTGAGGTCCACTTAGATGTTTGTCTCACTTGATGTACAAAAACAGCAGTGATTCATTTTTACAAGATCATTTTCCAGCATCGCTGGACCAAACTAGAGAAGCAAACTTCAGATTGCAAAAATGTCTTGGCTGATCAACGGCATCTGGGGTCAGTGATCAACCATGTTCATCAGATTTTTTCTGAACGATTCCTTTAAGGGCGAAGAAGTTTAATGCCTCTTGGAGCCACTTCTAAACATCTGGAGATTCCAAGATCTTCAGTTCAAACAACCATACATACATTATATGAACATACTGGGACATCTGCTCTTCTTAATACCCTTCAATGAGGCTATTAAAACAATTATTCCGCTTTCTGATAGATTCTGGGGCATTGCTGTTAGGATTTGATTGTATTCAGCAACAAGAACCTTGGTGAGGTTAGGATGTTGGATGATCACTGCCCCACCTCATTCCAAAAATATTATACTCCTCTACTCCACGCATGGCATTAGGCATGGTGCCAATAAGTTTATGTCAATCTGCTTGTGAAACTTTTCAGAAGAGTCTCAGATGAAGCACCTAGAATGTAGGAGCCCTGGCAAATAACAGGTGTGCTTGAGCAGGAGGAGCACAAAGCTTGCAAGAATGTGGACCTCCAGGACCAGGGTTGCCTTCTGGAGGAAGAGTGGAGAGGCACAGAATCCAAGGTGTCTGAAGTCCAGTGTGAAGCTACTGCAGTCTATAATAACATGGAGGTAAATCTGGTGTGTTTGAACGGGTGAAACTCGGTTTAGGCCCTGAGCTTGAGTTCCCCCCTGGTTTTGGAAGAGGTGGTTTCTCCCAGGTTTGAGTCACAGCATTGCTACTGTGTCCCATGGCCTTTTGTCCTTCACAATACCACTGTGTGTTTTATCATCAGGAATTCCTGCAGCCCGTCGGAAAGAGTTTTAGGTGAATAAGGCCTGTTGCTCAAAAAGAAACGAGTACAGCAGGGTGACTCAAAAGAGGCATTTCTTCACAAACGTCTCCACAGGTGTCCAAACAAGCAGGCCTCGGTCCTTTATTGTGTGCATGCACCAACATTTACATTTCTCCTCTTTGTTTGTTTAATAAAGCGAGCGATTCTCACCCGCTTCTGCCAAGTTCCTTTCATTTTTCTGGCACTCGGCACGCATTGGCCAGCGGCGGAGTGCTGAAAGAAGCCTCCTCCCCGGCCTGTTCTGCAGAAGACATCTCTCACTGTCAGTTACACTTCCACCTAACCGGGTGTCATGTCAGCTTTAGAGAAGGCATGCACTGTCGAACCAGCCGTGTGTCAGCACCTTGTTAGGAGTAGTTTTGAAAGTCTCCCAAAAATTGTTTACCTGAGCTGTTTATGACTCAAAGACTTCCATGAAAAGCCTGGAGTTACCACACATCAATAAAATAATACCTGGTTGTATAAAACTGTTCAAATATGGTGGTAGTGCGCTACACCCTTAAATAAAAAATAAATTGTCCAGAATGATGAACAGAGCGGGTTCCACCACGTATAACCATAAATGAAAGGGCTCATATCATAAAAAAAATCTTACCTTGCTTTGTTTTAACTCTTAAATCCTGAGATCTGCATATTGTGGGCAGTTACATGCCGTAACAAACTATAAGACTTCAATCTAACCATGTTCTCATCATTGGGTGATGAATTATCTGTACTCCAGCTCAGAATACCACAAAATTTCACTCGTTTCCTGAATTAAATCCCAGTTTAAATGCCAAAGGTGCTTCCAGTGCATGTTCACTGCTCTGTCCATGTGTACATGCTCAACCTGCACACATACTCCGACTGATCAGTTAGAGGGGGCGGGGCTAATGATTTCACTGACCCAGATATTGGGTTATAGAGGAAAATGAGAAAAGAGGGACTGCTTGCTCTCTTTCTTTGCTCACACATTTCAGAATAAAAGTCCTGATAAATATGGAGGCATTAGTAACAAAAATAATACTGGCTTCTAGTCTATTTTATTTGGACAAGTGTCAAGTATTTTAAAGAACTTATTGCTATAAATATTCTTGTCAATCGAATCAATTCAAATAATGCTTGCATTTTCAGCTGAAAAACCCTCTGAATGATCAATATCCAACAGTTTTCTGAGATGTAAAGATGTTTTGTTTTCTTTATGGGATATGACATCTGCCATGTTTCAGTATGGAAGCCTTATGGTGAGCAGTTCAATCCTGCCTTTGGTGTGGAGCGATACACTGCCCCAACTGCAGGTGTGATGACTTGGGGAGCCATCGCATACAACAGTGGGTAACAGGGGCTTAACAATTTGGGCCCTGACTACTGAGGTTTGTTGTTCTGTCCCTAGAAGGTTGCCCAATGACAGGTCCACCATTCACCACCCTCCAACACACCTGCTCTTTTTTCAGCAGTACAATGCTCATCTTGCCAGCACACAAGGGTTCTCAAGAATCCCTTCGCCTGCACATTCACTAGATGGGACAATCCTGGGTATATGTTTAGCGGTATGCTGTATGGAACCTGTATGTCTCCATGCCCAACAGCATTCAATCCTTTACCAAGGCTATAGGAGGCCCAACTTTCAATTGTACAGTTTCCCCAATAAATGGAACCGTAATCTCTAATATTGTAATCACTTACATATCAACACGTATAAACTTGATAACAACAAACCCGGAGAACAAGGAAAAATCCCGATGGGATGTAATATGATTTCAGCATATTACAAGCCAATCGGAATTCATTTACATATTGTGTTACTGTGAACAGTAAGCTGTTTAATGGGATAAAGTGAAAGGAAAAATGGCCACAGATATTGTAAGTGAACCTAAAACACTCAAACATATTCCTGCCCGAAACATGCCTTATAACTTCATTATGAGTGGGTGGAGTCAAGCTGCTGGAATGTACACAGAACCAAGCTGCATACCATTCCACAGGGCACTTAAGCAGGGCCTTTGTATTCCCTACACATTCAAAATGCCCTGCGATGTCACCACAAATGTTGGCCACTCCTTTAAGTGGGAAACTAACAGACTGCAGCCACGTATCATATTATGTAATATGGGAATAATTGTGAGTTTATGGACATATAACAGGTTCATATCTTGTTAAGACGTTGTGTTGTATGGTTCGTGATGAGCACCAGCTGTTTAACCCCCAAGAAATCACTGCAGATTGCTGTCATGCCAAATCTTGTATCCCCAAAACATTAACTTAGTGGAGAACGGGGAAAGAATGCTTAACGTTTAACGGACATCAAGTCATTGTGGAGCACTTCTATTGGTACATTCACTATGCAATTCATTCTTACACTACATAAACATACACTCCCGCATTATCCACAAAATTGAGATACCAGGTTTTGGCATGACAGCAACAATATTTTGATGTGCTAAGTGGTTCTAGTTTGCTGTAGGCAGTAGTTTTGATGTTCCATATGGTGTTGCAGAGGAAAGGAGCCAGTAAACAGTATTGTTATTTGCTTTGCTGTATTCTGCAGGCCAGGTGGTGGTGTTTTAACAGGGACAGCTATAGTAAGCACTAATAGAAGCCATTGCTCGGAACTGTTTATTGTTCAGCTTGAGACAAAGAATGCCGGGGAAGTGAAAGGTGACTTGTGGGCAGCACAGCACTGCTTTTGTTTGGCAGCATTCTTTGTTTGCGTTTCTTTTTAATAGGTTGAAAGCATTTTTCAGGTCTCTTGGTTTGCTTCATGCTTGGATGAGGTCAGTAAGGTTGGTAAAAAAGGGAATGGGCAAAACTGGCATTAATGTTCCACACTGCTAACCAAAAGAAATGACAATGTTCTTTTCACAAATGCAAACTGAAGCTGAAGACAATCCGTGAGCCTAATGGTCTATGGAAAGGTCCATCCAAAGTTTACAGCCTCTCCCAGTAGGAACAGCATACCATCGTTTAAACATGGTGGTGGTAGTGGGCAGGGTGAATATTTTTTGTCTCATAATTTCTAATTAGTATTATATAAGGAACCATGAATTATGTTCCGTGTCAGAGACTGTTCACCTGTCAATGGGCTGAAGCCAAAACAATATCAGGTAATGTTTTGGAGTGGATCCTATGGCAAGGCCATCACTGGATATCAATAAGTCTATCATTATCATATCCTACTTTTAATGCATGAATGTTGCGAATGTTGCACAACAGAAATAATAGCCATGAAGTCATGGCAATGTGCCTGTCCATCACAAGAGGAATCTCTTGGAGATGAGACAGATAAAGCAGCATGCTAAGATCCGGAGGGGAAGCGGAATCTGGCCTTCGCTAGGCAGTGGTGCAGGAAATATGGCCCCCCACCCCACCTCCCCTCCCCTTTTTTCTGCTCGAGGATCTATGCTGATTATTTGTGATGTGAGTTACTGTAGGGCATCAATCCAGCAGTGCGGAAAACAAAGAAACCTTCACATGGACGAATACCTCTGCACAAACAGCCCATAAAACTGTCCTCCTATTTTTCTTTCCTTTACAGAGCAGACAGAAAAGAAAAGAAGCGTGAACGGCAAATTCGTACACTCTTTACCTGAGTAAGAGACAGTCTGTACCCTTCTTTCTCTCTCTCTCTCTCTCTCTCTCTCTCTCTCTCTCTCTCTCTGTGTTTCTTTCTCTCTTGAATAGACCCACAGTGATTGAAACAGGGCAGCCAGTCTGAATAGATGTCCTGGGAGGGGGGCAAATCACTCCAAAACCCCGCCGAGTGTTCCTCTCCCAGCCGTGGCTGGGATCCAGAGGCAGGAGTCGGGGGAGTCGCATTTAATCGCTCATAATAGAAATTAGCATGGTGTAATGAACCCGTTTGAAAAGTCCATTATTCGCACAGTTCAAAAGGGAATGATGACTTTGTAGTTGGAATTTGCCTGTCTAAGCCAAATGGCAATAGAAAAACATTCGCTGCTCTGCTTATGTGCCAGGGCAACCGGAAGATTTTGCTTGCTTAGGTGTTGTTCTTTAGGCTGGCCTTGCTTCTTTAGTTGTGCCAAAAGTTCAAGTCTGGAAAATGTACATCACCTCGTCCTTCCCTTTTCTCATTGTCTTTTGCTTTTCTTCTGTGTTTCTCCGTCTCAAACGAGTCGAGACCCTCCCATGGAATGCATTTAACAGGGCGTACCGTCAGCCCTGTGATGGCTTGACCTGGTTCACCTCATAATGGCCCACCTCTGAGAAAACAGCATGCTTCCTCCTTCTTCCTGTTTCAAGCAGGCACTGGTCTAAGATCAGGACTTCTGGAGACACTCTCAGAATCCTTTCTGATGAGCAGTTCCAGTTTTGCGTATGTGCATGTATATGCATTTGCAGTTGTTAGAACACCTGGAGAACTGTCAGATTATTGTCTGGAGATTATTTAGGTTCAACAGGACTTTTTGAAATGCGGTAACAAAGATGATAAATAAGCGGGCAGAACATTTGAAAGTGACACCATTTGTATGGGAAACCTGCTGTGGGCCAAAATGAGGTAACGACAGCTCAGACAAGAGAATGAAGAGTTTCAAGGTCTTATTCTGGAGATGGCAAAGAAGCAGAACCTAAACAAATCCTTTTGAGAACTTCTAATTGCTGGGACATGGCTGATTGGACCTCTTGGTAGCCACTGATGGTTAGAGTTTGAACACTTAAGTAGAATCCATTTTCCTGTAGGCATTAAATGAAATTCCAGGCATGGAATGGTGTGAATAGACAGCGTCTATGTTCCCTTCTGTTTCTTTTCTCCTGGTCCAAGAACAGGTGCTCTGAATCTTCCCTGCTCTTCTCTATAATTCTGAACCGCAAAGTTTCCAGCCATTGGAGATGCAGCTGCACTGCTCATGGGCCCCTGCCCTTAGGCCTCTTCTATGGATAATGGGATAATGGCTACCACCTTGTTCACACTTGGGATGCTGAACGGGGGCATTTGTGTGTGTATGTGGATGAGTAGACTATAGGAATGTTAAGGATTTCTCAATATTCTTAGAAGCTCTGTGTTCACAAAAAAGTGTGAAAGTAGATGGAAGCTGTAGTAGAAGTAGGGTTGAAGCTCATTCTTCTCTTACGCTCAATGCAACTTAAATGATTAACATTTAACCATTTCCACACACCAACTACTTTTAATTAGCTCCGGGACATAATGAGCAGCTCCTGTTAGTGCAGGCATTCACAGGTATACATCTCAATTTAAGTCCAACTCTGCACAGCTCTGGGCAACTCCAACAAAGGATAGGGTTGGGGGCTCTCACAGCAAGCCCATTCAGCTATTCTCTTGGCTCCCAGTCTTCTTCCCAGCTCCTCCACCCAGCTCTGGAGCCCAGCTGGGAGCTTTTGACACAGGCCAAAGGGCCTCCGCGGACATTCAATTGCAAAGAACCAAGAAGAGTTTTCCCAGAAAACCTGACAGCATTCTGAAAAACCCATTATCCTGAAGAAACTCCCAATTAACTGTTCAATTCATATGACACCTGCTGAACAGCCTCAACAGGTTTGATGGTTTTGGATAAAGAACAAAATGATTTGGACTGATATCTGAATGGTTCTGTTTTGTGATCAGTGAATATGGGCTCCTGGATTCCTAATTTGCATGTGACCGCTGCAACTTTTGCATGCAAGCTTCTTCTACCTATGGGACCAAGGACAAGGGAAAATAAACATTCCATGGTGTTCTTGAAGGGAGCCGTATATTTCCCATTAACCAAGAGGACGTGTTGAATTTTCATCATGTGTAATAAGGCATTAAACGAGCTGGCACTTCACTGTGTACACAACAGACTGCCAATGTGTAATTGCGAAAGGCACATCAGTCTGACTGGCTGAATTAAGTGCATCTGTGATTGCAGTGCCTTCAAATATGCCCAGAGCAAAACTCTGTGAAACCGCAAGGTACACTGCACGCAGCCAGGTTTCAGGGAATACTGAGAAGTACTCATGCTTAACATAGAATGAATTTTTGTGCAAAAGGCAAAGTTAATCATTCATGCATTTTCACCAGCCCTAAACTGCGAAGGCTAAAAGAGGATATTGACTGGCCTAAGAGAGTTCTTAGCTCTCTGAGGGTTTTTGATGGAAATTCTGGAAGAAGCCAGGGATACCCTGGGTACAAGAACTCCATTCCTGTTGACTGCCAGAGCAAAGCACACTGGATACCTCATCTTATACCATCCTTCCATCCATCTTCTCATCTGATTTATCCTGGTCAGGGCTGCGATGGGTCCAGAGTCTACCTGGAATCCTTGGGTACAAGACAGGATCCCTAAGGACTGCTGTTTCTTTTCTCCTGGTCCAAGAACAGGTGCTCTGAATCTTCCCTGCTTTTCTCTTTAATTCTGAACCGCAAAGATTCCAGCCATTGGAAACTGCCCCATCCAAAGCCTGTCCGATATATTACTTACTGATATATTAATGTGATGTTCACTAGTGCCTGTAAGTATTTCCTCTTACACCTGCAGGCAAGAACAGTGGTTATTGTGTTAGGAACATAGTAAATGTACAACAAGTGTAGAGTACCACTTAGTGTATACATTACCATGACAACGGAAATCCTGTGAGTGTGGAATTACAGACTGTAGTCCATCTGTTTCTCTGCATACTTTATTACCCTCTGATCTTCAATAGTCAGGACCCTACAGGACCACCACAGAGCAGGTATTACGTGGGTGGTGGGTCAGTGACACTGACATCAGGGTGGGGTGTTAGTGTGTGTTGTGCAGGTACGAGTGGATCAGACAAAAACACTGTTAAAACACTGTGTCCACTTGCTGTCCTCTCTATTACACACTCCTACCTAGTTGGCCCACCTTGTAGATGTAAAGTCAGTAGACAGAAGCTCATCTGTTCGTGCAGAAATGCCTCCCTTCATGCACTGGGTTTCTTGATCAAGTCTGTGTTAAAGAATTGACATCTGTCACCAAGTGTAGCGTGACATTATCACCCAGTTTATCATCAACTGCTGAAAACAATGACCAATCATTGTATCAATCAGCAATCAGCATTGTATGTTCAGGACAAATGTTCTTCATGAGAGATTCCAAAGGTTCCTATGGTAACAGTATCAGCACTTTCACTTATAGATGTGCACAGTATGCTGATGCTGATGTGGCATCAGGGGAGCCTGAAATGTGTGTATTGGTTGGACTGATACATGCACAGCACACTGCCAGGCAGATACTGTCTCTCTCTCTCTCTCTCTCTCTCTCTCTCTGCCCTTTGCTCTTTCTCTTCCTCTCTCTCCCTCCGTCTCTCAGGACTTTCTCAGGAAATGCCTCTCTAATAGAGAAGATTAGTGGATCTTCTGCCAGCTGTTGTAGAGAGGCCCCTGTTGTAGAGGTCTCCTGCTGTGTTGCCCTTCCTCACTCCCTTCCTTGAAGAAGAGCTGACTCTTCGGACAAGCTGCCTCGTGCTGTTCATTCAGGGGAGCAGTCCTGTTCCCTTCTTTCAAGAAGACCTTCTGCGGCATGTCACATTTCTTGTACCTCACTTCAGTAGCAAAATCCGGAGGCAGTAGCTGACATCCAAAACATCATTTGCTTGAATGCATTCTCCATACCACGTCCAAATACATCCAATAAGTCATGGAGGTTTCAATGAAACTGCCACACAGGTTTTTTCAACTCTGCGTGAAACATCAGACAAGAGATCGTACAGTCTGGCATGATGCTGGGACTAGCTGACTGCAAGATCTATCACCAGACTTTCTTGGACCTTGGTAAACATGCAGAAGACTTTAGTTATAATGCATCCTTTGCAGCTTTGCAGAGCATCCACTGGCCACACCACCTGGCCATAATTCTTGATGTTGCATGTAAAGTATTTTAGTTGTCTGTGGAGCTCTGGATATGAATTACTTGCCATGTTCATCTCTCAGGGTTTCGCAGAGAAGCAGTCTTCTGGTCCTGAAGGTTGCACAATTGAGCATATTCTTCAACATTCTTGATTCAACTCCTGAAGGTCTGATAATAAAGCTTTATGATACGTGTTACAGCAGGGAATCGATGCTATGTAGCCCCACAATCCTACCAAAATTGTGTTGAAGAATCCAAGGCTAAAGGCTGATCTATGATGGCACTGTATGTCAAATCCTGGTCTTGGAGGACTGAAATCCAAATTTTGGATTGTACCAACACACAAAACATACCTGGTGCATAACTGCTGAATTAAATCAAGTGAATCTGAGCAGGACAATCACCAAAACTATGCTGAGTGAAAGCTACACTCCTCAGATGTGGAGAGGGACAGGTGCACAGTAAATATTAATGTTGAATCTGCAGACAGTTATTGTGCATTTCCTTTGGCCTTGGCCTTCACCTAAACAGTAAAGCACCAAGACGGATGTGCATGCAGGAAGTTGTTCAGGTTCATATAGATCTGATCTCTCTTCCTTCACCTGTTCTATCAATCAGACATTTTTATGTGTCAATCACAGGACATGGCCCATGATCGAATCTACAGATTCAGACTTCTATCTCAAAGGTATTTCTCTCTCTCTCTCTCTCTCTCTCTCTCTCTCTCTCTCTCTCTGATTTCTGGCTTTCTTACTTTATCCCCAGTTACAGTTACATAAGTACAAACACCTGCTGACTGGATAATCGTCCACTGATGCAGACAGTTCGTTCATTGCCTGTGTTAAGTGGTTTCTTCCGGCATTTGTTACACTGGGAATAACAGGTGAGAAACGTTTACTGGAGCATACTGGAAATAAAATGGAAGCATGTATGTGTTGATGGTTGTAAAGCAGGAAAGACAATCTGAACATCAGCTGATCATGCTGGGGCACATTTAAGTGACCCACTAATTGAATCCTTACCAAGTACATGCACATGCATGGAATTAGTTTGGTTACCGGTTTGATTCCCTGAGCTGACGGGACATGACTGATGTGCCCGGGGAGAATAGACCAAGCTCCTCACAGTAACCAAAGCAGGGATTGAACCCACAACCTCATGGGATATATGGGATTTGTGCTGCCCATATACTGTATATATAATGTATTTTTTATTTGTTTAAAGTTTAATTAATGATGTAGCAGCTACATTCTCGCACTAGTACATGTCTGATACTGCAGCACCAAATCTCTTATCCTAGGTAAGCAGCCATGGTATGGTGGTTGGGGAACCAGCCTTGTGACTGGAAGGTCGCTGGTTTGAATCCCTGAACAGGCAGGACATGACTGAAGTGCTGGAGCACTGAACTGAACTCCCCAGCTCCCTGGGTGGTGCGGGTAGGGCTACCCATCTCTCTGGGCATGTGTGCTCACTGCCCCCTGGTGTGTGAAGTCACTAGTGTGTATGTGTGTATCACTGAGGATGGGTTAAATGCAGAGGATTGATTCCCATGTGTGCACAATGCAGTGGGTTAAAATGCATTACTTACTTACTTACTTAAGAAGGTGGGGATGATCGATTTGGAAGGGCTCTGTCTAAAGAAACTGGTTTATAACTAACAGGATCCATGACCACCCTCTTTCTCATTCACTAGATGCTCAGTCTTTGGCTTCTGGAATTTGAGTTTTGGTTTTACAGGATTTCAGTGGGAAAAAAACAATAAATTCACAGAAATGTTCATTAAATGTTCTGCAGAGAAACACAGTTGTTTTACTTATTTGTCTTTAATTATTATGATCAGCTAAATTAAAGGGCGACATGAAGACTTGTATAGAAATTCCTGTTCTGTATAGAAAATTTACAGGTTCTTCCTGAATTATTATGATTGAGCACTCTCAATAAAATCACAACAATACAGAGAATGCCATTATTTTACATAATTCACATAATTTCACATATGTTTTATGAAAAATCAAACCTATTTTAATAAAAAGACAACATTAAAAGTTCTGCAATGAAATACTGTAATTTTACATTTTGTCCCAAATTACGATCAATCACTTTCAGTGAAATAACTGCAGCCAAACTAACTATCAGTCCTGTAGTAAAGCAGGAGTGACCCGTCAGTCAGCATAGAGACACAATGAGCAGCACAGAAAAGGGTAGTAAGTTCTGCTTTGATTGGCTGGTTTACAGCACCAGTGTTGGCACAATGTTTTAACATTGTAACAAAAGCCCTGTAATTATTCCTGTATGCTGCTGTCCTGACATAGTGTCATCTCAGCTCAAAGTAGCCTTAGACAGCTGAAGAGATTGCAGCTGGTTAGCTTTAAGCCTCACTCATTCTTCCAGGTTTGACTTGCTCAAGTCTTAAATATAAAATAATATCTGGTACTCTGATACTTTCCCTTCTGCTGCGTTCCTATAGCAACCCATATTCCTATAACTAAGAGAGTATGTAAATATCGTGGGTGCAAACATTAAGAATAAATACTGTGAGGTAACAGTTTTGGGGTTTTGGAATTGGCTCATTGTTTAATTTCTTCCAATTTTTTTTTTTTTGAAAGAAGAAGTGTTTGAAGTTCAGAGTGTTAACTTCCATGTACTGAACTCTCATTATCCAGCTATTCCATGAAAAAGACAGTTTTTTATTCTAGGGCACCTTTAATGAAATGTCTAAACAAGCTCTCCCTGGCAGACCACACTTTTGAACGTGTGCAATCAGTGGAGAAACAGCGACTCCGTTACTATTGAAGTGCTTCCAACCGAGCAGTCCCCAGTAATTACAGCAGAGGCCCGAGAGTTAATTGAACTCTTCGCTCGTATGTCAGTCAGACAAAGATGGCCCAAAAAAATGTGCCAACCAACAGCTGGATATATTATGCTAATTCCAGCAAATAATGGTTCTTAGTTTTTGGTGCTTGTAAGACAGTGGTTTTATTCACTGCGCTCCCCAGCTGTGCAGAAATGCAGCCAGCAGATGGGCAATTGGCCATCATTAGCTATTGTTACTCATTTCTCTCCAAACCGCAGCCCGTTTCGAAGTGATTATCTCTAATGCTCACAGAGGCAATCACCAGCCATCTGTGGGAAAGGATGGAAACGCACACATTCGTGGTCATCTGATTCTTTGCTGTTTACTGCCCCGACGTGCAGCTTAATGGCAATGTGATCAGTCGGTTCTTAAAGTGATCATATTAGAATAATTTTATATATCTACAATTAAACGGAATTTACTGAAATGAAAATGAGGCCTATCAAGTATGAAAGGATTTTATATCTACATCCACCAAACACTTATTTAGGAACACTATACAGTCCAAATACTTCATGCTGTTGGCTCCAAATTCTGACCCTACCATCAGTGTTCCTCAGCAGAAATCCAAATTCTTCTATATTTCTTTCATCTTCAAATGTCCAGTGTTGGTCAGTCTGTGCTCCTGCAGCCTCAGACTTCTGTTCTTTCCTGAAAGAAATGGAACATGATGTTCTTCTGCAGTTGTAGCCCATCTGCCTCAGGTTGGACCTATTATTCAGTGTTACTGTAGCCTTTTGCTGGAAATGATATCAAACCCAAGTTGACTGTGTTCCTGTTTAAGATCCAGAAAAGGATATCATTCGGTTTTACTACTGTTGATGCAATGCAGTCATCTCAGATTCTGAACTTGAGGTTGATGAGACTTTCCTGACTTCATTGAGTAGCTAATCTAATGTGTGGGGGGCATTCCCGTTGAAATTTCCAGCTTGGAATTCCAAGATAGAGATGGACAATGTGGACGTTTTGTTAAACCTAAAGTAAATATAAACAACAGTACAATGAAAACATCTAGAGAGGGAATTTGAGGCCTTGCAGAAAGGCTTCTCCACACTGGTGTACCTCACAAACTCCTCACACACTCAGTAAAAGAAACAAGGCTTTTGGTTTTTCAGCTGTGTTTCAGCTTCTTTTCACCAGATGGATCACATCCATCAGACCCTTCTTGTATGTATGTGTGTGTGTGTGTGTGCGTGTGTGTGTGTGTGTATAGAAGCATTAACACAGCTTGTTGTTTGTGACGTGTGTGCATGGTGAGTGAACGCTTTGTTTTTCTGGACAGTCTGACATGTCCACCTCTGCATAATCCTTCATCTTCAGTGTCCTTTCTTCTCCTCTGTGACATGTTTTGAGAAGCTTCACTCCTTTCCTGCTTCATCTGCTCAACTGGGACAAAAAAAACAGACAAATGGCTGCCATTGAGACTGCAGTTGACCTTTGACCACAGGTTTCAGGTGCGCTGTATTTTAGAAAATCTGATTCAGTAACACATACACACACACACACACACACACACACACACACACACACACACACACACACCCACACACACACACACACACACACACACACACACACACACACAGAACAAACACCTGCAGCTCAGGTTTGACAGGGATTTCTGAACGGCTTTGTGTTCATATCTGACTGTTTCTTTTACAGATTCAATAAAATGATAACAAGTCTTGGCAACAGTTAAGCATTTTCAATAGAGGTCTGCATGGGCTTGATTATTCATGCCTGAATCCTACCATGTACCAGTACCTCCATATGCACACTATAATAATTCCTCATGCAATGACTGACATGGTTAGACAGGGAAAGTCTGTACTTTGTCATGGCATGTGTGTCATGTGTAAGTTAATTAGATCCTGAGTTACCAAGCCTAGAAACCGGCAAGTAACTACCCACAAAGTGTGTGTCTTGGGGTCAAAGAGTTCTAAAGAGTTTATCCTGCTGTTATTGCAGTCTCTACTGTCCGGGGACGACTTTCTACTAGATTTTGGAGCAAAATTGCTGTGAGGATTTGACTGCATTCAGTGACAAGAACGAGATCAGGAATTCATGATCAAAGGGCACTGATTTTACAATGCAGAGTTGAAAAGGCCTAGAGAGCACATGCTTCTCTCTCTCTCTCTCTCTCTCTCTCTCTCTCTCTCTCTCTCTCTCTCTCTCTCTCTCTTTCTCTTTGTTTGTATGACCTAGGGCTCATTTCCTCACCCTGTTCCTAAACGAACTGTGTAATTTTTTAAGTGTGTCTGACCTTAAGGTGTGCGGCACCGTCTAACATGTGCTGCACATCAAGATACACATTCACATAAAACAGCTGGCACACTCTCTCTCTCGCTCTCTCTCTCTCTCTCTCTCTCTCTCTCTCTCTCTTGTGCTCTCTCTCTCTCTCTGCATATATGTGTGTGTGTGTGTGTGTTTATTACACAGCTTAAAGTCAGAGTAGAACCGAAAATTAGAAAATCAGCTGTCATTCTAAAGCCACTCCTACATGACCACCTGGACACACAGGGCAGGAGATGTGTAGACAAGCAGATCATGTAGATGAGTTTTATATGGAACATAAATTATGGTAAAATAGTGATACATGACAGGAACTCTTTATCGCATTCTGTGACTTTTGCCATGTTCAATAAAGGTTAAACAATGCTACTCTAACTTGTGTGATATGTGTTGGCGTCCTGCTTTAAACATGGATGTGATTTCTGTCAGAGTGGCTTGTCTGTTTCCACTGAAAATCCTAGCCATACACTGCCAGTTACGATCACTGAGCACCCACTGCACTGCCCATTGTGGATGGTAATGCCTTCGATAGTGTATTCCCAGTTCACAAGAGACACTGTGGATCGAGGACTGTTAAATGCCGGCATAACTTCAGAAATGCAATTTTCCATCCAACTGGCACTCCAATATCTCCTGTTGCCTTACCCTGAGCATGTTGGTCAGGGATCAACCTCACTCAGGAGAAAACACCTCACATCACACTTTGCATACTTCTGTCCCATGTCTTTTGACTTGTAAAAAGTCAGTTTAAAGCTAAAGTGTTTTTCTATAGAGTGTTAAAATTCTTATCCTTTGTTCCTATGCTGTTAACTTTTTTCTTTTTTGATTTCTGTAAAGCTGCTCTGTGAAGACATCAGTTGTTAAGAGCACTATACAAATACATTTTGATTTGATTTGATTTGTTCTGTATCTATCCATCTGCCAGGAATGTGATTCCATTACTGAATGGAGCATTTAAAACCCAACCCACTCAGAATTACTCATAAGGATGGATAATATTACCTGGAGACTTGGCCTAGATCAGTCTAAGAATTATGACTAATTTGAATCTGACTATATGGGTCAGATAGTCATAGCATGCCTTCTATATGAGACTGCTAGCATAAGTGGAGTCTGTGTGTGTGTGTGTGTGTGTGTCTGTGTGTCTGTGTGTGTGTATTTTGAGAGTGTAGGGAGGCGTCTGCCCTTCACACACTGCCCGAGGACCACATTAATAATGCACAGTGAAACTGTCAATCATTCTGTTCAGTCCAGGTGGAATAGACAACAGCAGTGTGTGGGGGGCTCACTGATAAGATCTAATCTCTACATCATTAGAGAAGATAAAAATTCATAAACCTCATGCTCAGAGTAAAGGAGAGGATGCACAGTTTTGAACTGGCTGTATCGACTGCATCAAATCGGCTGCATAGAATTAAGTGATTCTTTAAAGGTATACCTCCAACATGTTTGCACTATGATGAGAAAAAAAGGTGAAAGAGCTACCGTAAAACAATTCCTCCAACTCACCGTCTGCCTGACATATCTGTGTCATGTGGCTGACCAGTGAGGACAATAATTCCATATTATAAATTCATTTTCAAAATGATGGAGCAGTTTGGAGACAAAGCCAGAGAGGCCAGGTTGAGATGGTTTGGACATGTGTTGACGGGGAACAGTGGATATATTGGACAAAGAATGTTGGAGATGGAGCTGCTGGGCAGAAGGAGAAGAGAAAGGCCTCAGAGAAGGTTTATGGATGTAGTGAAGGTGGACATGGAGATGGTTGTTGTAACAGTAGAGGAGGCAGGGGATAGGGCAAGATGGAGGCAGATGATCTGCTGTGGTGACCCCTAAAGGGAGCAGCTTCAAACTCCAGGAGTAGATTAGCAGGGCATCTAGTGTGTGCCAGCTTTGATATTTTTACACAAACTTTCTATATATCTATATACATTATAGCCATTAATCTAGTGAAGCACACCACTAGAACCCTTGTAAAAGGTATGAACGTCTGTCTATAAAGCAATGCAGCAGACAAAAATTGGCCCAAATCTTTGTCATCATAGGTGATGCATAGAATCTCTGTTTAGTCAGATTTAGGCCACTATTTAGGAGCTAAATATTAGGATGTCTTTGTTCAAACAAAATTAGAAGGCACCTATCACAACTGCTCTAAAGAAATGTTTGGACATGGCCCCAGAAAGAATAAATTAAACCACATTTTTAAACAAAGTTGAAAGAAACCAAGAACACAAACTAAAGTGGCTGTGGCCGAATAACATGCTCAAACATATTCTCAGTGAGAAGACCAGCTCTCATCCACTGGAACTCCTTAAAGAGTCTTCTGTGATGCTGGCAGCAGTGCTGCTGGAGTGTTTAAACTCCTCAGTGTCACTACAGAACTGAGAATAGTCCGCATAATAGAGTGGACTGTGAGTGGACTGCTGTGCTCCTGTGTGGTAAGAGGAGCTGATAAAATGGAGCGTAGGAAAGTGTGGAAACAATGAGGTGGTCATAAGGTTATGGTTGATCAGTGTGTAAAGGCTTGCAGCAGTGGGCTGTGGAACAGTGTAACTGAGTGAGAATGCTGGAGCTCCAGTCAATGCCTGTGGGATAAGCCCCAGTGGAATTAATCATGCGTTAACAGTACATGACCCCATTACATTTCTCATGGCCCAATGCCATCAAATCATCACAGCAATGTACGAACATCTAGTTTAAGGCCTTTGAAGAGTAGATGAAGTCGCTGTTGCAAAGGGAAAACAAACTCTCTATTGGTACCCTTGATTTCAAACGCAGCTCTGGACAAACAGGTGTCCACAAACTTATGGACATGTAGTGTATATTAGTGGTTGGCTAATTGGCTTAAAGTGATACAGTGTGTTGTATCATTGAGTTGCTTGGTACTGGTGAAGCGTTGTTTGGGTGGACCTAGAGATTGAGTGCTTAGCTTTTAACGCTCTCTGAATAGACCCCAGATGGATTAATCAATGCATGAGCGTGTGTGTGTGTGTTTGTGTCCGTGCATGCGTGTGTGTGAGTGTGTGTGTGTATGTGTGTCCAGTAGTCAGCTCGGCCCATGTGAGCGCTCTTGAAGCAGGCCTTTCAGCATAACCTTCTCGCAGAGGTGTCACATACGATACTTCCTAAAGCCCAAAGCCAAACAACATCTGATCTCTCTCTCTCTCTCTCTCTCTCTCTCTCTCTCTCTCTCTCTCTCTCTCTCTCTCTCCCTGGCAGACGGCAGGATCCTCTCCCTTCTCCTCCCCTCCTCTCATCTTCCAGCTGATCGGCACTTTTTTTCTATTAACACAGTTCAAATATTCAATGCAGCTTACACCGATCGCACATCACAGCCAATTTGTGTTTCGCTGCCTTCTTAAAATAACACATCTTGCCTGGTGATACAAAGGCTGTGGCTGAGCATTTATAAACTGGACCTATAACCTTTAACTCACAACACTGTGCTCTTAAATAGAGGCGAGGAAGACTGCATGTGTGCAGTGAATGTGATGGCCTACACATTTCGCATTTGCATTCCCGTTCACATCCGCATGCTTGCCTCGTTTGTGTCAAAAGGTCTTTGTAACGTGGAAGCGACCATACTTTCTCTTTTTCCTGGACATGTCCTCTTTTAGAGGTGTGAGAAATAGATCTGACTAGCATTTCTGTAATGTACCGAAAAGGCATAAAAGGATAAAATCTGGAATGATGGTTCCATTCAGTACTTTTAGGATGAGTTGGGATGTTGGAGAAAAGGTGAGGGGGGAGATCCAACATCCTGACCTCCTGATGCTCCTGATGCAATCAAACCCTGACAGCAGTGCTCCGAAATCGGGGTAGCCTTCTATGGACAGTAGAGACAGTTACTATCGCAAGGCCTGTCTCATTTAGAACCGTGTAGGACCATCAGTTCTGATGTTGGAGGCACCGCTCACAACTCCTTCAGAACCTGTAAATGAAACCTACAGGAGGAGAAATCATAAAGTATTGTTCTCTGTGGAGCCTATTCAGCATTTAGCCTTTGGGTCATACACTTGCAAAGCACTGTACTGTCTCTGTTATTAGCATCCAGGGAAGCATTCAGTCTAGGGATCCATCAGTTTCTCTTAAGTGGAAATGCAGGAACTCCCGATCGTAATATTCCCAAGTTTTTGCCTGATGGCAAATGGCTTTAGCAGGGAAATGGAGACTTTAAAGCTACACGGCCGTCTCCCAGAGCTGCCCCTTTCCAGTCAGTGTCAGTGTCCAAACGAGCCAGAATGGATCGTACTGCTTCCTTGCTTTTGGCTGCACGTCGCCACCCCCATGTCTCCAGTCCCCGAGATCATTGTTCCTGACAGCACACAGTGTAGCCTTTCTGTAAACCGTACAGTAAATCCAGAGGCCTATAGACATGCAGATTAGTTTAACAACAGGCAGAATCAGTAATGCTTTTCAAACACTGATCTCAGTTTCTGCAGCTCAGGGTCAATAAATAATAGTTGAAAACAGAACTTTTTTAGAGGTTTAGAGTCAGTATAGCCTTTCTGCAAAACATTAGGACCACTAATAATAATATTAATATTAACACAATAATGTTAATCTTCAAAAAGTGTCCCATTTCAAGGTCCAGGACACATCTTATATTGTCACTAAATAGATGGTTCTTGTAGTTGAAGTGTGACGTAGGAGAAATGGACAGGGCTGAAGAGCTGAGGAACTTTAGGCTGGGTGATATGACTACAAAACTCATATCATAATATGCTTAAGAGCAATGACAACATATGATGTGATATGCATATTGACATGTCAGTATTTCTATGTAACATTAATATACATTATATACTCAAATACAAAATACCTAATTGGGCATCTAAGTACTCAGTCAGTCATGTGTCATTTTGGCTTTATTCTGAATAGGGTCACGATGGACTCAGAGCTTACCTACAATCATCGGGTAGAGGGCAAGGCGCACCAGTCCATTGCAGGGTAACTAACACACACACACACACACACACACACACACACACACACACCCACACACACACACACACCCACACACACACACACACCCACACACACACACACACACACACACACACACACACTAATAAGTAGGGCCAATGCCAATTCACTTATCATCTGCGTTTATGGTTGGCAGGAGGACACTGGAGAACCCAAAAGAAACCTACAGAGAGAAAACACAAAACTCTTCACAGACAGTGACCCGATCAGGTATCAAACCCACATCCCGGTGCCCCTGGAGCTGTGTGACACACGCACTACCTGCAGCTCCACCATGCTGCCTGTATCTGCACTGGATTATGTTGTTTGAGATGGTGAAATAAAGTTCTCATACTGCTCCTTTAATTGCACACAATAACATAATTTGCACAGTAATCTAATTGATGGTCCTCCAGATACCAACCATTACCACCTATAGGTTCATCAATAGGTTCACAGTCAAACCACTCCCATTATTTTTCATCATTAATATGTAGACAGATGGTAACCTGTGTAGCAGGTGTGATATTATGATGTCATTTTTTTATATCTTGCATGAAATAGTTTTGCAAATATCTATATTTACTATAAATTGTCCAGCCCCATATATGACCATCTATGGTTATATGGCTTGTGGAGTAATCAAGGACAGAGAAGACTATACCATCAGAGAACCCTGAAACAAGGGGTACTGTACACCCTGCTGGGTATGAGGCTGCATGGATGCAGGATGGAGAGAGTGTCCATGCTGACCCCATCCACCAGTGAGAGCTTCCTCAAAGCCCTCAGTCCAACAAAAACATTGCATTTTGAGCCCCAATACAAAAATCTGGTCATTTCAGCCTTTTTGACTTTATACCTGGTATCTGTAGAGAAATTGTTTCAAAATTTGAAATCAAGAAGGAGATGTTGGTATTGAATGAAACTTAGTGTGAATTTAATGATGACATTTGTAAGTGGCTACAATATTAGAGTGAGAAGATACATTTATTGGGGATATCTGTACAATGAATAGGAAGCTCTAGTACCCTGGTTGGCCTCTAGCCTCTAGAGATACTTTTGGGTTTGGAGGCATCTTGCGGCACATCAGCCCACAGATGTTGCAGCTTGGCATGTAGATCCTGCACACTAGTGTCCCGGCTGGTCCCATAAATGCTTGAATGGTGATCATTCTCATGAGCAGGCCGAGGAAGTGTTTCAATCTGGTAAAGACATTCCTGGGAAACTCTTTTTGTGTGTGGAGCATTATCCTGCTGAAAAATGCCAGTTGAAAGCTCTACCATGAGAAGAAACATGTGGCTGCAAGATGTCCTACACATAACACTGAGCTGTAGTGTGCAGGGTGTGTTATGTGTATCAAACAGGCTAAACACTTGCTGCTTTTGAACCAGGGTTTTGTAGTATCCTGTAAAATATGGAATCATCCAGTAATTGGAAATTTGGTTTTGTTTAGGATTTTTAAAGTTAACTTGTTAGAAAAGGACATTTGCATGAAAGACACAAGATAAAATACAATCTCTGAGCTTCGGCCACTGCTAAATTGAGAAGATTACAGGAATACAATGAGTACAATGGGAATAGGAACATGAGTATCAATGGCTGGAACAAGTTCAACTGATTTGACTTTTGAATCTATCCATCTGGATGTTGTCTTCCTCTATTACCTTCAACTCTTCCAAGCATGATGATCTTTTCCTGTGAATCAGTTCTCCCCATAATGTGTCCAAATTAAGAGAGCATTCGTCTGATCGTCTGAACTTCCAGCGAGAGGTTAGCCTTGATTTGGTCCAGGACCCATTTCAGATCCAAGGAACTCTCAGAAGTCTTCGCCAACACCAAAGTTCAAATGCCTTGCTTCTTTTAGTGTCCAGCTTTCACAACCATACAGAACCACAGAGAAAACCATTGTCTGGATGATTCTGATCTTTGTTTGTAAAGACAGATCTTTACATTTGAAGATCTTTTAAAGCTCTTTCATCCTTGTCCTGCCAAGTGACAATCTATGTCAAATTTCTTGTGTCGAGATCCTTTGTTGCTAATAACTGAACTGAGTAGGCAAAAACTGTCCACCATCACCACGTCTTCTCCATCAATGGTAAACCTGGCACTTTTTCCTGTTGTTTAGTCTCCTTCATGTTGAGTTGCAGTCCCATCTGTCCACCAATCCTGAATGCTCTGTCATCTTCCTCCAGTCCTGCTTCTCTCATTATACTGTATGTTCTACATACAAGTTGAACAGGTATGGTGATAGTCTGCAGCCTTGTCTAACCAAAGCTTGTTGATGAGTGTAGAGATTCTGCATTAGGATAATGAAATGCTCTGGTATTCCCATTTTCCTGAGTCCATTACATAATTGTTTGTGGTGCATGCAGTTGAAGGCTTAGCTGTGGTCTATGAAACACATTGACCTCCTTTTTGAACTCCTTGGCTTTTTCAAAGATCCAGCATGCATCTGCAGTGATGTCTCTTGTTCTTCTGCCTTTCCTGAATCCTGCCTACACATTTAGCAGGACTCTTTTGATGTAAGGTTCTAGTCTACAGTGAATGATCTTCAGTATGATTTTACTGGTGTGTGGTATGAGGGAAATTGAGCGATAGTTGGCACAGCCTTTCTTGTCTCCTTTCCTTGGTATTGGGACGTAGACTGACCTCTTCCAGTCTGTAAGCTGTTTTCCATATTTGTTGGCATAGTTTGGTCAGTACTTTAACTGAATCATCCTTAGAATCCTGAAATATCACTATTGATATATTGTTGATTCCTGTGGCCAGAAGATGTCTTCTAGAACTAAAGGTACTTCTGTGTCGCAAACATCGAAAAAAAGTGTCTTTGCAATTTACATCTTTTCTCTACAGGTCCTGTGGGTATCCCATCCATCTTTCTTTAATCTGTTTTTCATCCATGATGATTCATCCCTTTGCATCTCTTAAGGTTCTAACTCATGGCTGAAATGTATTTCTGTTCTCTCGCATCCTCATCCTAAAACAATTCTTGTTTTACCATATTTATTCCCCTTTTCAATGACTTTGCATATGTTGTTGTACTTGTCAATGTCCTTCCTGGCAGTTCTCTGGAATTCCCGGTTTAGATCTCTTAAACAATCTTTGTCCTTCTTGATTTTTGCATCTCTTCTCTTTTTTGAAATCTCCACTGTATCATCAGACTTCCACTTTGATTTCTTTCTCCTTTTCATTCTACCCAGCTTTTTCTGATTCGTCTTTAATGACCTCTTTGAGTTCTATCCAATGTTTCACTGGTTTTCTGTCAATTATGTCCAGCATTTGAAACCAATTCCTGATGTTTTCTTTGAAAGCAGGTGGTATGTGCTCCAGGTCACATTTTGCGAGTCTGAAGATTTGATTGCTTTTCCTCAGTTTCACATGGATCTTACACATTAGTAGTGTGTGCTTTGTTCCACGGTCAGCCCCAGGCCATGTCTTTGCAATTAAAAGCTCTTCCATCTCTTGGTGCAAAAAATGTAGTCCATTTGGTTCCTGTAAACTCTGTCTGTTGATGTTCAAATGTACAAACGTTGCTTGAAAATATGTTCGTGATGGAGAAATCATTGTAGTCGATCAGTCATTCTCCTGCTACGTTCCTGTTTCCAAGTCCATTTTGTCCAACTGTGTTTCCCATCTTCTCACTTCTGGCCGTTGCATTCAGGCTCGGATCACCAGCAGTATGTCCTGTTTCCAGATCTTGTCAATTTCAGCCTAGACTTCAGTGTCTTCTTATTGCCAAAAGTTAATCTATGTTTGTTCCATTTTTGCTTTTCGGAGAAAAGACATACAACTGTAATAACAGCACAAATGCTTGCAGGTAGTCTATAAATCACCTTCTCACTTCTGTTTACTGATGCTGTGTTGATGATGTATTCTGTGACGTATGCTTAGTTCCACTAAAACTGGTGTAAATGTGGGATGGTTCGGTAAAAACAGCAAGGTTCTTATAAGCACAAATGGAAACCACTTCAAGAACCAGAGATGTTTTGGTGGAAAAGGCCTAACTAAGGGAGCAACTAATGGGGAGGAGGTCATGGACACTGAGCATGGGACTCAGGAGAGAGAAAAGCAAGCAGGCTAAGCAGCCCCTCACTTTTAGGCAAGTGCCTCTAGTAGCCCAGTGGACATAGGCTTTATTTTGTAATTACAGGTTTGGTGTTTATAGCGTAAATGTGTAAATACAGCCTTTTGAGTGACTCCATTCTGAATGTTCGTCATTGTGCTGCCTTTTGTCAGGTCCTGCCAGGTCCATGGTCATGCCCCCAGAAGCTGGTTCACACAGCAAAATCTGAAACTGAATTGCATACCTTTCATGCAATGCAGAGGACCAGCTATGTATTTCTGAAGTTCCACCTACTGATTATTTTAATTGGTTATTCTTAACCAGTGGTGGCTGTTCTGCTTCAGAGATGCCTTCAGAACCATTTTGAGAAAGCCCACGTCTGATGGATGAGTTGAATTTTTATACACTTTCATGCACTCCAGTGAGCTTTTTACAGGACCTAGTTAACAAAGGAGAGCTAATCTGATGACCATGGCAGTCAAGCCAGAGAGGAACCCAGAAGTGAACTTGGAGAGAGGTAATGTTTCATTGTTGTTCATTGTTGAGCTGTTGAGATGTTACGCATGGAGACCTTACACCTGGCTATTCCTGTACCTGTAGTTCTGTCACTGTGTGTAGATGTGTTCCTTATTTCCATTTGCAGAAGTTGGCAACACTATTGGCTGTACATTTCTCTCTGAATTGTTTACCCAAGTGCTTTGACTTCTTACTCTCTCGTTCCTCTCCTGATGTCTTATTTTCCTTCTTCTTAAACCAGTATTTCTGCTCAGTGATTGAATTACTATGCTAGCAGTGAACTCTAACATACGATAATCCAATTCACATGCTACTAACATCTAAACTTTGAATTCTCATTTATGCATGTCACCCTCTCTTTGTGCTCTTTCCCATGCCTGCAACGACACCTGTATGAACCTGTATGGACGAGGCCGCCAAGCAGCCCTGCTCAGTGAGGGAACAGTGCCCAGCTCCATCGCGCAGGCGCGCCTGCCTAACCTTTAGGGGTTTCAAATTCCTGCCAGCTGAAAGAGAAACGCTTCTTTGGCCATTAAAGTGACCCAGTCCTGATGGCTGCGAGCACCCAGGGGGACACTCTCCGTTAGGCGCTGACAAATTGCTCTTCTGAAGTGGAGTAACTGGGGGATTTACTGTGAATCCTGTGAAGCACTTGTTTATCAGTTCACACTGGCTGCATAATCAAGAGAAATATAGAGAAAAGCATTCATGATGGCTACAAATTAAACTGAACTTTTAAAGGAAGTCAGTGTAAAAATATATTCTTCCTTATTTTGGAGTGTGTGTGTGTGTGTGTGTGTGTGTGTGTGTGTGTGTGTGTGTGTATGTGTGAGATTGGGTGCTCTTAACATTTATGTTCAATCGAATGGGAGAGGCTAAACTGCAGTAGCTTGAAAAACCATATACTGTATATACAAATGAATTGTGTACACAGTATACATGTTTTATTTCAAAAAAGTATCATACGGGCCCTTTAATGTACATTATTCTATTAAGTTTCAAGTAACATAATTTCTATTAACACATAAGGAAATACCCGAATCGACAAAGGTTTATAATATATTATTTGTCATGTCCTGTGCACTGATGATACTGATGCAGTTCTTAAACGCTGCTGATTTCTGTCAGACACACCAAACTCATGTTATACAACGTTAATATTCAGCGTGTCCTTGTTTCTGCATCGCTTCTGCCAAAACAAAGGGAGCAGCATGTGAAATTCCAGGCAGGCACTGTCTGCTCTCCTCGAGTGTGAGTACGACACGCTGGAGTGGAGAAGAGTGTGCTGAGCTGTGCAGGCCTGTGAACCTTTGCACATATCCACCTGGCTGAGACAGACAGTTTTCAGCCATGCTTGACATACTAGACTCCACCGAACCACAGTGAGAGTTATGGCAAATTCTTTGTCTCAGCCCTGTATGTCTATCCTGGGTGAACTGTTAGAAATAACAGCCTTTTCTTTAACATTTGGCCATTGATTTGTGTCTCAGCCAGCTGTTTTTGATGATCGGCACCACAGAGCTAACCAAAAGGCCTGAGTTGACGTGTGATGAGACATTAACATGTGGCATCTATTGCTGTTGTCTCTCAACGACTACAGAGCCAGAACAACAGAAACATACAGGCTTCGCTGTACCCTGCAGTGGCAAGTGGAAAAAGGGCGGTTTGGACAGAGACAGCTGGGTGGCTCATCTTCTGGTCATGGAGAGAGTGTGTGATAATTAAAGCAAATGACAGGAGGCCCTGCCCAGAGCAACTGCACATAAAGCAATGCTCATGCTATTAGAGAGAGAGAGAGAGAGAGAGAGAGAGAGAGAGAGAGAGAGAGAGAGAGAGAAAAAAGAGTTTATTGTTTTGGCTGGACACAGGCCTGGCAGTATTCTCAGTTTTGTGAGAGTGTGTGCTGGGGGCCAGGTTTTGGGGGTGGGCAGGAAGTACACAAGCACCTGCAATTCTCATTGTAACTCCCAAAAGCACACACACAGCAAGTAAAGCAATACTGTGTGTACAGTACGTGTGTGTGTGTGTGTGTGCATATCATGTTGCTATACTGTTATGTTTACCAACTCTAGTGATTTCTTTAAAACTTGAGGCCACTTTAAAATTTTAACTCTTAGAACCCAAGATCTGCACATTGCATGCAATCACAAGTCTCACTATTGTGCGCTTAACTATAAGAGAGTAATCCAGCTCGGAAAACAGCTGAAATTCACTCATTTCCGACTGGATAAAAGTTGGAAATGCCAGTTAAAATGCCAACAGAGCTTCCAGTGCATGTTTGTTAGTGTGGATCTTGGGTTGTAAGAGTTGAGACGTTTCAGATCGGCATTTTTCTTCTTTGACCGGCCTAATGTTAGCTTTTAGATTTTTAAACCACACGAATGCAGCAGAACTGCAAATCCATAGTCTCCTAAATTAGCAATTGCATTTAGTCTTGGATGGCTTTTGGTAGTGGCTGGGTGTATGTAAATGTTAGTGCAACTGCAAACATGCCTAACTACACATTTGCACATTTTTTGCGTGCACTATCAGGACCAATCTGACGTTTGGAGCTCTTGGAGAACTTCTCCCATGGTCCCTTCCAGTTTGTCAGTGTCCACCCTTAGGTCCCAATAAACCAGGCCATGGAAAGAGCACCCCCAACACACACACACACACAACGATCACTGGCCTCTGTGCATGCTGTTGTCTTGGAAACCTTGAGGGCTTTTCCAGATGTCCCAGTGTTAGTTGCCTATACAGCCCCTATTCCCCCACTACACCCCCATTCTGTAAATCCTGGCACGCGATCACAAACTACTATATGGGTTAATGCCTCCCAAAACTACACACACCTGCTGCCAACATGTACCACTCGGACTTGCACTGGTACAGCAGCCAAGGGGTGATAGTTTGAGTCCAGTTTGATGATCTTCAGATCCTCATGTGTTCATCAGATGGTACTTCTCCACTTGCAAAGCATAATTATGAAGAAGTCTTTGCTTTCAAGTCAAACCAGCAGAGGGTAGACCTACATCATGTGCAACGAGACAAACAAATCAGTCTTCAGTGAAGGACGGCCTAGAGTTTCCTTGCCGTGAAGGGTGCATCTCCCCTCTCTCGCCTTGTTGAAATGTCCTTGGTAGACATTTCTGTGTTACAGGCCAAAATCATGGTGGCAACAATTACAGATATGGGATTCATCCTACCACTGTCCAACACTGTTAATTAATGCTTCTCATCATTAGT
Organism: Acestrorhynchus altus; assembly: GCA_034509495.1. Classification (NCBI taxonomy): domain Eukaryota; kingdom Metazoa; phylum Chordata; class Actinopteri; order Characiformes; family Acestrorhynchidae; genus Acestrorhynchus; species Acestrorhynchus altus. The sequence continues at coordinate 20,060,356 of CM067521.1, read as the reverse complement.
GGGGACATGTTTGGGGACCTATGTTATACTACATTATAGTTAAACTAGTTAAAGTCTAGCTCAGGTGAGCTAGAGCAGTTAGAATCCAACAACCATGAAATTGTCTAGGACCAAGCTCAGCTAGACATCACCTAGCTAACAGAATATTTCGAGAATATTAATGACACTCTTAGAAAACAGCTAATGTAAATATTGCTAACATCAGCATTTAACATCTAGATAACATCATCTTCCATCTATCTAATCTAACCAACATTAACTCTAATGAACATCAGAAACAAGAGTTAATATCAGGTGGAATAGTGAGCATCAAAAAGAGTGGTTAATGTTTAGCTGATATCAGGGGGAAAAGCAATAAACATCTAGCAAACATCAGTCAGAGGAGTTAACATCTAGCAAACATCAGAAAGATTAGTTAACATTTAGCAAATATCAGCCAGCGTGTTTAACATCCATCAAACATCAGTTAGAGTATTTAACATCTAGCAATCGTCAGTTATAGTATTTGAGAGCTAACAAACATCAGCTATAGTTAATATTTAACAAACATCAAAGCAGTCAACATCTAACAAAGATCAGTTAGAGTGAACATCTAACAAACATCAGATAGAGTTGTTAACATCTAACAAATATCAGTTATAGTAAACATGTAATAAACATCAGCTAGAATAGTTAACATCTAACAAACATCAGAGTAAACATCTAACAAACATCAACTGGGGTAGTTAACATCTAACAAACATCAGGTAGAGTAAACATCTAACAAACATCAGGTAGAGTAAACATCTAACAAACATCAGGTGGAGTAGTTATCATCTAAGAACCATCAGTTAGAGTAAACATCTAACAAACATCAGAGTAGTCAACATCTAACAAACATCAGAGTAAAAATCTAACGTCAGCTGGAGTAGTTAACATCTAACAAACATCAGTTAGAGTAAACATCTAACAAACATCAGCTGGAGTAAACATCTACCAAACATCAGAGTAAAAATCTAACATCAGCTGGAGTAGTTAACATCTACCAAAAATCAGTTAGAGTAAACATCTAACAAACATCAGCTGGAGTAGTTAACACCTTACAAACATCAGTTAGAGTAAACATCTAACAAACATTAGCTAGCGTAGTTAACATCTAAAAACATCAGAGTAAAAATCCAACATCAGCTGGAGTCATTAACATCTAACAAACATCAGTTAGAGTTAACATCTAACAAACATCAGAGTAAAAATCTAACATCAGCTGGAGTAGTTAACATCTAACAAACATCAGTTAGAGTAAACATTTAACAAACATTAGCTAGCATAGTTAACATCTAACAAACAGCTGGAGTAATTAACATCTAACAAACAGCTGGAGTAATTAACATCTAACAAACATCAGTTAAAGTAAACATCTAACAAATATCAGCTGGAGTAGTAAACATCTAATATCAGCTACAGTAGTTCTAGCAAAGCTCAAGTTAGTTAACAAATGCTGGAGTAAACATCTAATGAAATAACATCAGCTAAATGTTATATTCTTACTCTGTGTTTCCTGTATTTTATATAAGCATTCATGAAATTCCAAACTGTACTTGGTCAGTACTAGCATGAAAAGACATCGTACAGAAGACACAGAGGCATCAGTGATGAATGTGCAGTGGAATCACGCTGAGGAGCTGTTTTTCTTATGAACATAGCGGCATAGTTTACTAATCTCCCCGTACAACTGTGTGTGCGTGTGTGCATGTGTGTGCGTGCTTTGTTTGCCTTGGCAGTTGTGGGAGCATCCATCAAAGCACCTGCCAGCGTGGTGTGTGTAAAGGCCAGCCATGCAAAAGTAGGGCCACGTGTCCCAGCCACCCCCTAAAAGGGTGACAATGCCTCTGTCCTCACCCTTCCTCACCCACTGGATTTAGGGCCTCGCCTCACAACCAGAGAGAGAGAGAGAGAGAGAGAGAGAGAGAGAGAGAGAGAGAGAGAGAGGGGGGAAAAGGAAGAACAGGTGCATGTTTTTAATAGCGCCATGTGGAGCGGACATTTTTTAACATGCCCCCTGAAACGAACGAGGAGGGGAAGGACTCATAAGGCCCTGAAAAAGATATCAGTTGCACAAACACTTATTACAAAAGACTAAATACTGTCCAAAATTACAACAGACTTTGTTAGTGGCAAATTTGTTTTTGCTGTGGATAAATGCAGCACTGCCCTGGTAGTCAGTGGTCAGGCCTAATGGCCTTCAGGAATGTGGACGTGGACGTTTCGGTGGATTATTAGTTGTCTGGTCTGTGATTAATGGAAAATTGTAATTTCATAACATTAACAAAATTCAGCTACTACTTCAAATAAACAACAATTAAAGAGGACGGTTAGTTTGTATTTGGATGATGAAATTAATGTCTGGTGAATTTAATTTTCCCTCTTTCCAGGGTATTTCAGGTCCAGCTAGTCAAAATCCCCTCCAGGATTTTGCCCCGATTGTCTCTGTGGCTCTACAGCCGCTCGGCCTGCCCAGCCAATATTAGCAAAATGAACTCAAGGTGGAGTAAGGACATTTATTATTCCATAAATGACCAAACCTAATATTAAAGTGGTGGACCAGGCATATCCAGTGGTGTGTAATATAGATGTGTTTGTTCGGCTTTTGACTTGCTGGACCTGAAACACCGACTGCCTCTTTCATTCCGATTAGTGAATTGAAATCTGATTGGCTAGGAAGATTTACACCTTAATCTACACTACAATAGTGAATTACCACAAGTGAGTTGACAACAAACTGACCAAAATGGGGATTTCCATGTGACTTTCTAGTTTTCCTCCTGCACTATCATCATAGTTGAACTTTTAAGCCTACAGTGGTGTTTTCCAGGGGGTCCCACAGGGGGTTCTCACTTAGAGCCCCTTAAACATTTAAAAACACCACTCTGAACTCCCTTGTGCTGCTTTCTACATATTTTGTTTCTTCCATACAAGTTCAAACAGATCGTTTAATATCCAGGGAAAACACAGATCTGTGCTGTATGATGTCACTCCAGACCTGGGAGAGGGAATGTGACTATAAGCCCAAGCTTGGTATCCAGGTAGTTTTGGCATAAAAAACATCCTGCAAAGGGCATTGAGTCGATCCAGGCCAAAGTCCATTCAGCTCCGTAGGAAGTTCAGGACGGGGCAGATGGGAGTGTGAGAACCCCTGATAAAGATCACTCCTGCCAACACTGACCGGTAAAAAATGCGGCCAAGGTGGAGAGGTCCAGCGGATCCATTGTCCCCCTGCTGAATAAGAGTCTGTGGACACGGGGGGGATTCAGCACTAGGTTCTTTCACTGACCGTGGCATCTTCCAACACCTGCACCACTGCGCTTTTGTCCTGGGCCTGTGTGAGTTAGGCAGGAGCTGGCAGGAGCCCTACGTCTAGGCCAGTGTGTAAGAAAGTAACTTGCCTTGCGTGCCAGAGTCCAGGTAATGGACTGATAAAATCTCGATGACCTCGTCTATTTAGTCCCCCTTCCATTAGCATTCACCGTGTCCAAGTCTTTTTTTCACTTTCTTACTCTTCCATCTCTTTCTTTCTGTTACTTCCCTGCTGTTCTGTCCTCCTAAAAAGGTTCATCCTGAAAATACGATACGAATCAGATTAAATTAACTTTAAATCAAAGGCAGACAATTCAAAATAACCAGATCAACAAAACTTATGTTCATCAATCAATAAATCATATAAAAAAAAAAATCCAATTTGCACACAGATTTACATGATATTTCTGTGAATTAATTATTTTGGCCTTGGTGACTCAAGTTTGCAAGGGACCCATATATCCTCGCATAAGATCTAGCAAACCTCAGTAGCTAACATCTGGCTAACATGAACTAATATGAACATCAGCTAGAGTATCTAACCACTATCTAACTTCAGCTAGAGTTAACATCTAGCAAACATGCTCACTAACATCTACTGAGTATCAACTATAGTAGCTAACATCTATTGAATATTAGCTCAAGTTTACATCTATCAAACATTAGCTAGAGTAGGTAACATCAATCAAATATCACTAAGAATATTTAACATCTATCAAACATCAGCTAGAGTAGGTAACATCAATATCAGTTACAATATGTAACACGTATCAAACATCAGCTAGGATATTTAACATTAATCAAACATCAATTAGAGTAGGTAACATCTAATGAATATCAGATTATTTAACGTCTATCAATCAGCTAGGATATTTAACATTTATCAAATATCAACTAGGGTAGGTAACATCTAATAGCAGTGTATTTAACATCTATTAAACATCAGCTAGGATATTTAAGTATCGAATATCAGCTTAAGTATTTAACATCTATCAGACATCAGCTAGGAAATCTAACATCTATCCAATATCTTCTATAGTAGGTAACATTTATTGAATATCAGAGTATTTAACATCAATTAAGTATCAGCTAGAGTATTTAACATCTTTCAGATGAATTAACACTTAATTGGAGTAATTAAGATCAGGTTGAGTAGTTAATATCTAGCTGGATACTTTATCTGATTACACTCCAACCCTGTAATTCAAGCATAACCTAAAGCTCAGACAAGAGTCTAGATCTGAGTATCCGGTCTCTCCACCTGTGTCTGAACCCGTCAGTGTCCAGATGCTCTATCTGACCACCTGCGTGTATCAGATACTTTGTGCACAGACCTCCAACTTCAATGACTCAGATCTCCTTCCTTCTCTACCATAACGGGCCGCTGAGGGGGCACTTGGAAGTAGAGGGGGACAGAATGGGGGTAGAGTTGTCCTTCCCTGGGGAGTAATCAGGTCTCTGGGATGCCCCAACGGCAGGCACCACCTCCTGATCTTTTCAGCATGTGAGAAGATCGCTGTCGCTTTGCCCCGATTGAAAGGGTCTCTTTCTGAACCCCCCTCCTCCCCTCCCCAAACTCCCCCCGCACCCGGCCCATCTGAAAATACAATCTGCCCAAGCAAAGGTAACCAGATACAGCCCCTGCACCTCCAATACACACCAAGCACTCATTCTGCACTCCTCTACCTATTCTGTCTTTCTCTCTGCCTCTCTGTCCGATGCACCCCACCCCCTGCTCTGTGTGTGTGTGTCACTCTTTCTCTGTCACTCTCTCTCTCTTTTTGCACAAGTCCACAGAGTGCTGATCGCTTGCAGTGCAGGTGTCTGATTTTCATTAAAATTGCAAATTGAAGTGGATGCCTCATCAGATAAGAAGCACAACTGGGACTCTCTCTCTCTCTCTCTCTCTCTCTCTCTCTCTCTCTCTTGCTCTCTCTCTCTCCCGTATTATCCAAATTGTATGTGCTCTCTCTTCCTCTCTTTAGTTCCGTGTTATTGTGTTCTCTCTCCTTTCTCTCTAAGGCTGTAAGGCCATTGGTGATCAGTACACTCTTTGGACAAAGAATACAAAAGTATTGGGACACCTGCTCGTTCTATGTTTCATCTGAAAACAAAGGTATTAAAACGGGCTTATCCTTCATCATTCCAGAGGACACGGTTCCACTGCTCCTGTGCACAGTTCCAGTGCCAGGGGGGACTATATACCCTCATAGTGCCTTGCTGGCATTTGGCATGCCAACAGCTTTGTGTTTATCTGCTGCAGAGAGTTCTATTCTATTGGCAGCACTTCTCTACAGGAATTTGCAGAGTGTGCATTTGCAGTGGATGCAATTAAGTAGCAGAATGCGTTCATTAGAAGGGTTTTCCCAAACATTTGGAGGGACAGTGTAAATGGGTAGGAGGCAAAAATGGATAAACATCAGGGCTTCTTGAAAAATGCCTGTTCACTTTGCTCAGCTTACTGTGTTTGAGGGAAGAGTTAGAGATGTGAGAGAGTAAATGAGGCATTTTACAGTTTGTGGAGAGAATGGAGACAAACAGAGGACAGAATTAAGGGGAGGGTCTTGCAGACATTGCCAGCTGGAGCCCTGCGAGAGGCAGCAACAGTTTTCAACCCCCAGTGAAATGTCACACCAAATTTCTTGCCCAAATTTTCTAAATTAACAAAGAGGATTTGCTCAGCATGTGAAGCCTCTGGGTTTGGGAACCGGCCAGTTCTGCAGAGCAGAGCGAATCCATGCAGCTGCCACACATCTCTCTTTCTCTGTCTGTTCAAACTGTCATTCATTCACATATTTGGCCCTATGTATAACTCAACAGTCTCTCCTCACCTTTAATCTTACGGTCATAAAAACAAAGAACAGAAACTGTGCTTTGGATCGATGCCATAGAACGGTGGTTCTCAATCCTGGTCCCGGAGGTCCACTGTCCTGCTTGTTTTAGTGTTTTCCTGTTGTAACACACCCAGTTTGTCTCAGCAAGACGCATCATTTAGTTTATTTAGGACCAGGTGTGTTGGAATTAGGGAAAACTCCAAAACCTGCCAAACAGTGGTACTCCAGGACCAGGATTGAGAACCACTGCCATAGAAGAACCACTTTTCATTCCTTAAAGAGACATCAATGTATGGTTCTTTACAGCAGTGAGTATTAGAACTCTATACACTCATAGTTTTATGAGGTTCTGCCAACTGTTCCAATTTTTTAGCAAATGTTTTGACTGGAGCTCACCCCCTAATGAATGCATTCAGCTACAGTTGCATCCATTGCTGACAGATTTTGCAAATGAACCCAGAGCTTCTCATCTTGTCTTTTGACTAGAGGGGTAGAAAGCTGTGGAGCAGTGGAGCTGTGTTCTCTGGAATGACGTGCCATTCAATATTTTGGGATAGGCTGGGGAGTTGGGGATGACATGGTGATCATCTAAAATCCTGACCGTGTTCATGCTAATTACTGATTGCTGAATACAATCAAATCCTCACAGCAATGCTGCAAAATCTAGCAGAAAGCCAGTACAGCCAGGATAGTAGAGACAGCTCCAACAAAAGATGGGTCAGCTCCTTTATAATGCCCTTTATTATTATTTTGGAAGAAACAATAAATGAACAGGTGTCCCAATACTTTTGTCCATATAGTGTATAAACAGGAACATATGTCAGTTTCCTTTTATTAAACAAATCAGTGATATGCTTTACTATATAAATTTAAATTACATTAGTAGTGCATCTCAAAAAATACTGTGAAAAAGTTTTTGATCATTAAATTCATAAATTAACTGTGAAATAATTTATATTCATTATATTTAATTTGATATATTTCCAGGTTTTCCGTTTTTTTTTTTTTTTTTGTTTTTTTTTTATACTGATTTGTAATTTAGTCAAACCTGAATTTAAATATTGTAATAATGTGAGATTCTGGATATTCATGAGCTTTAATCCTATTCAACAAAAAAATTAAGTAATTAAGAAATATATCACTTTACATGTAATGAATATAAAATCAGACTCTACCTTTTTGTATGAAATTATGAACACGAATGAACTTTTACTCAATTTTCTCATTTTCTGAGATGAGTATTTCAAGCTTCTCTGTACAATTTGAAATTAAATGTTCTTATCTGGATTTTTTTTTTTTAAATACTTTTATGTTTCGCTTAAGTTTTTTAATGAGTTTCATGTTTTTTTATAAGTCTTACTGATTAACAGTAAAACAAACAAAAAAGAGCCTTAAAATGTCACTTCACGTAATGAATATAAAATATCACAGTTTACTTTTTGAATGACTTTACGAACACAAAAGCTTCATAAGCACATTCCAATGTTCTGAGATGCATTCGGATGGTGGGCAATAATGAGGGCAGCATAGAGCTTCTTTTTTACCGTGATGAAAAACTCAACAGCAAACATGATGGTCCAATTCCACATAGTGACCCATTTTACTGACCAACGTGTACATACGGGTTATCAACTACTTTCGGTCAGCTTTTGGAACGCTGAAGCGTCCGATATGCTTGTTTACTGAGCTTATTGTTAGTGAAATCCTTTGACCTGGTATTTCCTGATTGGAAATGTAATATTATTGTCAGAGCAGCTAAGAGTTGCACCCCACGGAGTGAAGTACTGGAATGTATTGGTCCTGCTGAGTGACCTGCATGCAAAAGGCTTGTATCAACATACAGTAGGTTTGGGGGGCTACTGGCATGCACCTGGCTCTCTCTCTCTCTCTCTCTCTCTCTCTCTGTGTGTGTGAGAGCATGTGTGTGAGCATGTGTGTGTGTGTGAGGGCAGGGCAGGCTGGAACAAAGCAGCAGCTATGTCAATACCACTAAAACGGGAAAAACAAACAACTGTCACTCCATTTGGTGCTTGGTTTTTCCTTCTGCAGCTTTCCATGCAAACAGCATCTTCACAGTTCTTGTGAAAGGTTGTTTCCAGTTATAATCCATGCTGATGAAGATCTGGACTGGGCTGCACCAGTTATACAGCACCATACCAACACCAGTCCAGCAAAAAACAGCATTTATTGAGTTTTGAACTTGAGTATGCTGGTCAAACATCCACCACAAGAGCATCAACCAGCATATGTTGTGTTTTGAACATGGTCCACCAGCATGAACCAACATATATCGAGTTTTGAATATGCGTATGCTGATCAACCAGACCAACATGAAATGTGTTTTGAACATGGGTATATTGGTCCAATAGCCCCACACCAGCATAAACCAGTATAAGTTGAATTGTGAACATAAATATACTTGTCCTCCAGCACCAGACCATCATAAAACAGCATATACTGTGTTTTCGAACATAGATATACTGGTCAACCCACACAACACCAGCTTTAACCAGCATATATTGTGTTTAGAACACAGACATACTAGTCCACCAGCACCATACCAGCATGAACCAGCATAGGCTGGTATGCTGGTCAACAACCAGCAGCAGACGAGTGAGGAGCCATTTTCTTAAACATCCACTGAGCCCTAAACTGAGCCTTGTGTTGGCCATAAAAAGCCATAAAGCATCCCTCTGGCAGGACAGCCTGGTTCAACGGTACGGCTGTAATCAACACCACTTTTGTTTGTCCAAGACAAGTGCAAGGCTATGACAAGTGGAGATCAAGTGTGACTGGGGCCGAGACCAAGTCAAGACCAAGTCCAAGTAAGAGTGTGGCCAAGTCAAGATAAAGATCCAATGGAAGTCCTCTTTTACGAGAGAGTCTTAAAGGAACAATATAAATAAATCAAACAACATGATTGATCATTGACCCCAGATGCATTCAATGGACATGTTTGGTATTTGACTTTGTCTTCTTTAGTTAAGAATGTCAGACTAACTTTGCTTAGCTCTGCTGAGATGTTTTTTTGCTGTATTTAAAGACTAAAGTCATGCCCTGTTCTAATCCACATCAATCTGGATGCATACGGTTTCTGGCATGTACTTAAATTCAACATGTGATCTTTTAAATTAGAGACATAATGAAATATTAATAACCATTTTATGATTCAGACTGATCTCTGAATGAAGAAAAAGAAAAGCCACAGCAAGGGATTCCAACAAGAAGGAAAGCTTCCTGCATCTTTCATACAGCAGTAAAAACATGGTAGCATATAGGAAGCTCTGATTCTACATGCTTGATTCCTCTGGTGTCAGATTTAAACCAGTAAAAATATCCAACCACTCAGTGAGATTCAGTTGTCCACTAGGGGGTTGTGCATTGAAATTCTCTTCTTTATTAAATTTTAAGAACCCGTAAATTCACATACCATCGCTCACTGTGACCAGGCCATAAAGCAGCAGAATGTGAGAATTGGTTTTGGAGCTCCCCCTACAGCTGGAATTTGTAATTGACTTTAACACCACTGCAGTAAATACAGTTCAGCTTGGACAGTGGTCATATGCTTTTCTTGGCAAGCTGAGAAATACAGTAGCAGTATCTGAAGTGAAAGAAGCACATGGACTGCTGTGGCAGGGCAACATAACACGATTTTACAATAATATGACAGTTCATTAGCATTACACAGTTCTGGACGGAGGTCTTATGCAGTTCCACCAAAGTTTCATAGTGCAGTAGCAGAATTCCAGGCCAGAGTGGCAATGACAGAGATGCCATTCTCTCATTTTAGGGTAAATTGCTACATAATGTTTGCAGCTCACAACTTTTACTATTGATAGTTTGGACCCCCTCCCCAAACCCCAACTCTAAAACAGCAGAAGAGTGGAGACAGAAGACTGGAAAATCTCCAGCTCGTCCAAATGCCCCACTGAAGTTTTTAAACCGATGATACGCTTTCTCTTTAAATGCTGATTTATGTCCCTCACAGCCGTTTTTGAGGCCCATCCTGATCCGGACTGTGTTAGTGCAGTTTCCGTTCGGTTCTGCTTGGTTAAATGCGGTCATTGTGTGCAGCTGGACCAAGTCGTTCCCAGCACCTGACCGAATGGCTGCAGCTTGTTCTCACGGTAACAGCATCATTCCAGAACACCTGTCAGTTTCCAGGCAACCTGTGTTCTATCCAAAATTCATCAGCCTGTGCCATACACACTCGACTACTGATGTGATGGAATGGTTTGAAGGGTTCTGAAGATCTTCTGTTTGGGGTTGAGGAAATCTGATCTGGTACACACCAACACTCACCTGCAATGTAAAATGCAAAGCCTGGTATTACATAAAAATATAACTCTAAAATAACAATGTCATTTATCTGTTCCTTTAAACAATACATTATTGACAAATCAACCATCTGAATGCTCATACAATTTCTTAAAGACCATTTAAAATGATCTTCATAGCATTAAAAACGTTCCTCTGCTTTTATGAATCAACAAACCCTTTTTTGCTAAATGTTGTATTTTAATAAAACACCAAGCAATTCAAAGACAAACACCTTAACAACACCAAAGGACCGATTATGCAATGTCTTAGAAGCCACCTGACAAACCATACAGCAACCACCTGGAACACCTTAGATATGACCTGAAATACTTTAGCCAACCTAGCAACCATGTGGTATATCATGGAAACCACATGGGGCAACTACCAAGAAACACCTCAGTATCACCATAGCACCCAGTTGGGAGCACCTTAGCAATCACGGTGTATACCATAGCAACCATCTGAAGGACCACATGTACCATCTGAAACATCTAAGCAATGGCTGTAACCATGAAATACCATAGTAACTGCATAGCAATGCCCTAGCAACCACAAGGAATAGCACAGAAAATGCACAGACACAACCTAGCAAGCACCTGAGATACCACAGGAGCCACTATCAAACATTAAAAACACATATTATTATTATTATTATTGTTGTTGTTGTTGTTGTTGTTGTTGTTGTTGTTGTTGTTGTTGTTGGTGGTGGTGGTGGTGGTGGTGTTGTAATCTGACAAACACAAAATAGAAAATGCAACTTCAAAACTTTTTCCATCCATCATATTTTACTCTGTAGTTTAACAACATTCAGTGGGTCCATTGGATGAACTTGGTGGTCAGTTTGCTGTGGGAAAGTGTTGACGGGAAATGCAACGGAGGGTCCAGGGGGCTGGTAGGTGTTTGTGTGAAGACGGCCAGAGGGCGAGGAAAGAAAGGCCTCTTTTAGTCTTTGTTGTGGTTCCAGCACAACACGGCTTTTTTCCCCCTGAAGCTGCACAGCTGCGCTCCTCCGTGCACAAGTGGACAATTGAGCGTTGCAGTTGCCGTGGCAATCGCACTTTCTCTCCCCTTTAGAAAGCAGGGTCTGAAAATGCACTCAAACGGTTCGACACCCAAAGCCCAACTGCTACTTTCTGTTTTTATTCCTCAGAGAAAGAAAACCAAGCCTTCTGAAGCAGGAGGCAGTGACAAAGTCAGCATTGTGCACAGAGGCTATACGTGTTCCAAGATTTTGATAGAGCTAAAGTCTTTTCTGATGATTCTTAAGTGATGGCAGACTGTTTTATTTACACTTTCAGAAGAAGGTACAAAAACCTTTTTGTTTTACTGAAGAACCTTTCAGTTTAGTTGTGTCCGTTGAGCTTTTGAGGAGCAAACCTATTGATATGTTCTTTTGTGGAATGGCCCAGCTGTCCACCAACGTCAGTAGATGGTGTTTTCTGGCGGAACATAAGGTTGTGATGTCAAATTCACTTTTGTGATGTTAAGTGACTAACTTTCAACATCATATTAATGGAAAGTTGTTAGTTGTTGATATGTTATTGGTTTTAAATTACCAAAAATTCAACCTTTGTCTAACTTGACACACTGATGTCACGTTTTTACTTTAAGTTAGTTAATATCAAAACTGCCTGCTAGGTTTAACAGACATCTCACTTCTCCCAGTAGATGCGGGAGTCTCCATATAGTGACTCCTTGATGTCTGCAAATTATACGCAGTAGCTCTGAAAAGAAACAAACTAGCAAGAGAGAACGAATGAGCTCTTGCTGCTTTAACTGCATTGTACCTAAATACTACTTAAACTCTATGTACCACTGGCACAAGAACAGGCCACACACATATATACAGTCTCTGTCATGCTCAGAAAATGAAAAACAGACAAACATTTCTAACAGCAATAATAATCATTTCTACATCAAGTTGACACAAGGTATTTCCATTTGATGGTTCAGAGGCAGAGACAGGACTGCAACTACCTTGACCTGCTATTCTGTATATAAACACCTCTGTCCTGAGATATAAAACCCATATAAACACCTCTGTCTTGTGATATAAGACCCTAATGCAAAAATAAACCAAAAATGCAAAATCCAGTGCACAGTGAGATAAAAATCAGCAGGAACCTCTGTTTACACTGATTCTACTAAACTACTGACGAGAGGAGCTTCTGTTTACACTGATTCTACTGAATTACTGACGAGAGGAGCTTCTGTTTACACAGATGCTACTGAATTAATGACAGGAGGAGCTTCCTCCCCCCTTCTCCTTTCTTTCAGCTCTCTGAGCTTCTCTATCACCCAAACATCTTACCAATGCTCACCCATGTTTTTGATCTTTATCCAAAAGCTGTTTGTACATTTTTGATGGTCAAATCTTTCCCTCTTTAGCTGTTTCTCCACCATCTCTGCTTGTGTGTACAACAGTTTTCTGCCACACCCGTCTCTTGTTTTTTCCACCTGTGCACGAGCTGGAACGCCACCTGCTGGAAAAGTCAGTCACTTCAGTTTTTCCCTTTCCGGCTTGAATATAAACAGCAGGATTTTGTGTAAACAGGCTGGAGAGCTAGTGGACAGTGAAGAAACAGGCACAGAAATTTGATGATGCACATGAACTGTGCAACTTAATTTGCATTTTAGGCAAAACTACTTTAACTTCAACTTGAGTTTATTATTCGCCTGAATTAACAGCACATTTACTCACACTAGACAGACTGCCATTGGTTTGGTTGACTAGCATGAAGATGGGGTATGTCACACACACACACACACACACACACACACACACACACACACACACAACAGCAACTTGATCTGAGAAACAGCACTAGTGAAGAATTCACACACTACACAATGAGGCAATTATACATCCACACAGGATACAGAGCA
>CM067521.1:20029483-20041983 GCA_034509495.1 Acestrorhynchus altus | reverse complement strand
GAATACTATATTTGTCATTAAAGTGCATATTCTGCAAAGGAAAAAGCATACTTTACAGGCATGATATAGGTAGAAACAACAAAAGTGCATACCAAATGCTATAAACTCATGCAAAAATGTGACATGCTACATCCTCTTCTTCACCATTCTATACAATAATGCATGCTAGATAGTACACTACAATGCACACATATATGTCACAAATCCATACTCTTTTACACAAGCAAAGCATAATTCATGCCACACTAAATGCATACTACATAAGCATAGAAAAGTACACATGCACTATAGGATAAACTGTGTGAAGCTTGAGCTGGATTCAGTAATGCTTTATTACTTTTTCCAGATGAGAATCACTTCTTTCGGAATCCCATTACCGCAGTAATGGCAGCAATGATGGTCCACTGAACATCCTAATAATAATTAGGAATAATTATATAAACAAATGAACGACACCGCCTGGAGCTTGGCCTTTAAAAGCGGTCGCCCAGAGGAATGATGATGTCATTCACATATGGGTATGAGGTCATGTGTCCTGTTTGAACGAAAACAATGCTGATGTATTATCTTCATAAAAATAATCCTCAACTTTATTACATTGTCCGGCTCTCATTCCGAGACGCTCCTCTGGGACCTCACCCATCTGTGCTCCATAGCCGTGACATTTGCACGTTCCGTGTTGTTCTTTCAGCAAATGTCAGTTTGTCTGCATGTAAGATGTGTTCAGGCTGAACTTGCGTTTCTTCAGTGCGCTCCCCCGGCCAAAGCAAAGTCACAGCTTGCACATTTACACTGATATATTAGTCCATAAGACCAGAACTCAAATGCTGTGCATTATTACACACAGTGCTGGTAGGTGTGAATAGACCTGCTCAGATGGAAGGGTTTCTGTGCAACATTTTAGATATTTCCAAATAATACAGATATTCCAGCTTCTATAGGGGTCCTAAAGACCCCAGACCCTCATTATGAGGTTGGTTAAGGAATATGGGTTCTGATTTGGATCAGAAATTCCTCTACGGATTATTGTATACTGTATGGTCTCTGAGACTCATCAGTAAACGGTTTCAAGATGCTGTGACTGTCAGACTGGAATCGAGGGATCTAACAGACTGTTAGACCAGACAGTTATGACATTAAAACCTAATAAGTCTAATACTGGGTAGGTCTCCCTCCAAACTAGCGCCAAACTAGCTATGAACCACTGAGGTATGGTTGACTCCACAATACCTATGAAGTTGCTCTCTGGTATCTGGGAGAGTCAGCAGATGCTTGAATCCAATAGGATTGTAAATGGGGGGGTGAAACAGAGGCTGCAGGCGTCCAGTGTGCCTTGCTCAACCATGACCTGTTCTTTTCTGGTTTGCTTCTGGTTGGGCCAGTAGTCAGGACACTGTGGTATGAGATGGACACTGTAATATCTTAGTAATTATTAGTATATTTAGTAATGTTAGCCCCTGGACTGCAGCACTGGTCATCTCTCTCTCTCTCTCTCTCTCTCTCTCTCTCTCTCTCTCTCTCTCTCTCTCTCTCTCTCTCTCTCTTTCTCTCTCTCTCTCTCTCTCTCTCTCTCTCTTCTTATTGGGTCTGATAAACTTGTTTGGAATGAAAGGACATACAGATGCAGAGACAAAAACAACTCAAATGTCAAGTGCAGTCATCAACACCTCACTTCCTGCTCCTGGCAAACATCTGCTCTAAATCTGTCCCTGTCCCCCAATTAAAGACCACAACTGGTCAGAAAACAAATTCAGAACAGGAGAAACGTGCAGAGATTCATCTGAGTCATTAAAGCTGAGTCTGACTGTAATGGTTGGTGATGGTGGTATTGAGTGCGGGGATGGCCTCAGTGACAGGTGTGTTCTGGTTTTGTGAGAAGCATAAAAAAAATGAAGTGGTCATCTGAATAATTAACAACCCTCTCCACTTCTCGTAGAGATCAATCGGCGACTTTCAGGTGCTTCACACCGTTTGACCTACAGGGTTCTACTCAGGACGTGATGAGGTTTAGATTAAAGCTCAAAGTGAAATCTTGGCATCTCAGGTTTCTTCTCCACTGTTGAGCCGCAGGGTGCCCATCCCAGTGGTTTTCCCACATCAGTATGGTTTGGTATGAAATGCTTACAAACAGTGCTGAATTCATTTATGTGAAATATGACACATCTGACAACAGCAACTGTCTGCACAAGCACTGATTAGTATGGCATGGCCTTAATAACATTTGGCCTGCAGGGGAACGAGGCCTCAGACAGCAGGCCCTGAGTCTGGTGCTGAAGGCCAATAGGCCAGGAGTCTGGAGTAACTAAGGATGAAATATTCTTTGGTAGAACAACTTGTGTCCTTAGACTCATTGTCTTGCTGCATAACCCACATACTCTTGAGATTCAGCTCCATTGTTCAACGGATGATGACAGACCCAAACTATGATACTGCAACTATCGTGTCCATGTGATCTTTAGCAAAATGCAGACAGGCAGCAATGCTCTTTTTGGAGAGCAACAGCTTTCTTCTTGCAACCTTGCCATGTACTGCACTGTAGTTCAGGGTTCTCCTGATGGTGGACTCAAAAATATTAATATTATTCAATGTGAGAAAGACCTTTAGTTGCTTAGAATGATGCACTTTTTCACTAATACTTGCATTATTACTTGTAATGCACAATAGACGTTTTGGTACCACCATGTTATGCACATTAGTTTGTGCTGTTTGGAGAGTAGAACCTATATAGCTACCTGAACTGAAGTACCATGAATAACCACTGAAGCCACTTGTGATGCAAATTGACTCAATAAATATGAAGTGCATTTCAGTCTCTGATTAGTGATGAGTAGAAATGTACTTGTGAATTAATTGTTTAATATGAACTTTTATAGCACCTTTCTAGATACCCAAAGACACACAAGCCCACTCAGCACTCAGAACCAAAACACACATGGGTGAGAAGTGGCAGCTAATTGTGCACAGCGTGCTCTTCACTCTACTCATCTGGAGGACTGCGTCCAGCACTAGGTGGGGTTTACCCAGAGTGCCAGTCTATATCTAGGCATACAGACATACATTCACTCTAGGCACGACTCATTCACCAGGGTACTTTGGAGTACCCAACTGGATTGTGGGTGGAAACGTTCGAAATCATGGTGAGAACATGAAAACTCCACCCAGATTGAACCCAAGACCCCTTAAATCCAAGATCCAGTTGAATCCTTGCACTGAGAGGTGAACATTATTTTGACTCTGAAACAGCAAGAAATTTGGTACTATCTAGAACCCACATGAATCAAAGTACTGTCAGTTAAGAACATGAACTTTAACCATGTCTGTTTAAGCATCATATTAAATGTGGGATGACTTTCACAAGCTGAAATGGTCTAAATGGCCAGGTGCATCACCCTTAACACACAACCAGAAACCCATTAGACGCCCAAAACAAATCAGCTTTGTCGTAGCTTAATCCTGATTTTCAACATTTTGACATTTGTGATCTAATATTCTTGCAGGGATAATAGATGTTGGAAGTGAAACATGATATTAGTGGTTAGTATTATTTGGCTTTGCCCACTGGTGCATGGTGACCTCATCAAATATCAGAAGATGTTCAGAAGATGAAAGAACAGAATGAATTTTGCCTTATAAATGATATTTTAAGATGAATTGAGCTTTAATAAGACCAAGGAACAAAAGCAAAAGGAGTCACTTATGACCCTGCTGTTCATAATGATGTGAGGTGAGCTGTGGTTAGGCCTTGTCCAAATGCCTGCATTGCTCCGTTATTCAGTTAAAGCGCTCCTGACCTCTGATGTTTGTCTGGCAGGCGGAATCATTAGCCTCTCAGAGCGCTGGCCGCCGCTCTCGTCCTTCTGATGCAAATTCCGTGTCAAGACATCAAAAGTCTGTGTGATCAAAGGTCATCCCTTTCTTTGTGTAGGTGTTTGATAGCGAAATTTCTGTTTCATCTCCCACTGCCACAGTGGAGAGTGCCAGGAGCTGAGGGGCTCTGCGTGAGGAGAGAGAGAAAAAAGAAAAAATGATCCCTTTTTGGCTTGATTATGATGGGATTCATGTTTGAAAATTTGGTTTATTTTCCTTTTTAATGAGGCTCTTCAGTGCATACTTTGGGTGATGGTCTAAAATGGGAAATGGGTGCCAGTACTCTTTTCTAAATTCCCAGAGTCCCATTTCATTGTTAAAATGGCAACTTTTTTAGGACACTCTTTTGCCTTTTTAAACATATTTATTATATGGACATTTAAACAATATTTAATATCAGTATTTAAACAATATATCTACATTGCCAATCAACATTCTTCACAATCACACTGGTGAGAATCAGCAGCCAATCATGCCAGACATACTCTTTACCAGACTGGAGGACTGCATTGAACACAAAGGTTGATCATCCAGGAAAGAGTGCCAATCCATATCTGGGACATACAGACATACATTCATTCACACACCATCATTACAGAGGATTTTAGTCTTTGGTCTCATATCAATAGCACATCTGCCCACAGTTTCAGTGGGTCACCAGCCCATTCAGCATTAAAAAATGCATGTTAAGCCCAAAATTCATGCAAGGCTGGGAACACTGACAATTTGATCTATTCAAACTGGGGTTTGAATGTAGTTGCATTGAAAAATGTACAATCCTGAGAAACGAGCTGCATTCTGAGCACTGCAGCAAGCGACACTACAGTGACACCCAAGCAACTGTCAACTGTCAACTGTCATGGCAAACCAGTTTGATGAGTTTGATGCCCTCTATTGTGTTATAACCACCACAGTAACATAAGAACCCACGTTGACATTTGCAGAGCATTGACTGGGCATTGGCATTTGTGTGCATTCTAGTGGTGAGTATTTTTCTGGCCTTAAGGAGTCCACAACGGATGTGTGATGGTGGAGCGGGCAGTTCTATGTTGTTGTGATAATCAACCGAGTCTGCTAACTATTGAAAGGTTGCTGCTCACTGCTACGAAATAGAAGGAAAAATCCTCACCATTCATCAGGAAATGACTTCAGGTGAATAAAAAAAAGTCCTTATACTCACATATTTAGTTTGGTTTGCTCTTGATTGTTGAAGTGATTGGGATTGCCATGGCCAGATTCAAAGAGCTCAGAAAGAAAGAAGGCTGTAGATGCAGATGAGTCTAGGATGGGATTAGAACAATTAGACATCAGCTGTTCCACTGTCCACTAAATAACTTACAAGTGAAACAACTGCAAACATGGACAGGTCAAAGTGTCCATGCAAGTTTAGCCCATGAGCTGACGGCAAGATACGTAAAGAGTTTTCCAACAATCCTAAAATGCCATAATAGCTCTCGCCACACTTAATGTGAAAGATGTCAAATATCTACAATCAAAAAGATACTCTTTTTGTTTGATTTTCATGGGAGGTGTGCAAGAAACATCAAGAACATCACCTAAAATCCATTACAAAGACTTGAACAAGGTATTTTGAACAGATGATCTTGAATCTTTTCCTGATACATCTCAGTCCTACTGAGACCCCTGTGAGACATTTCTGAATGTAAGGCCCTTGAGAGTTTTCTCTTTGATCTAAATAATGTCTCACATATGGCTCAGCTCTTTCTGCTCAAACTGATCTCATCTTAATCTCAGCTGAATAAGATTTGTGTAGGTGTAAGATCTCCATATTTCTTGTACAGGTCTCTTCTTTATCTCAGAGATCTGCTTTATTTCTCATTCAATAAAGAAAAGGAGACATTTGTCCTTCTGGGTTCTTTTGCCACTCTTGTCTGCTGGTGTATTCTGGGTCTTTCAGTGAAGGCCACTGCAACCATAACACACCAGCCAGTTTAACAAATCACTGCTGTAGTGTCTTAAGCAAACATGTAATGGGTACGTGGCTCGCTGTCCTTCTGCTTACTGGACACTTCATCTGCCCTTTTTTCCACTGCTAGATGGCACTGTTGCACTTCCAAATGATTCCGAGATATTTCTATTACAGTCACAGTTTCCACCGATTACCCCATCTGTGTGTGCCAGTGTGTCACACTCTGAATGTATATTCCACTGTTAAAGCCGGACTGGGTTTCATTAGGTGAAGGAAATGAGATTCACATGATGGCTGTAACAGTGTACGTGTAACAGTAGTCTTCTTTTACTGTGCAAAACTGTACAATCACTCAGATGTTTGTCCATCTTCATGACCGAAGACGTGGCATTTCTGTAAATGAAATGTGTCTCCCGGACTCATCAAGACTCATCAAGAACTTCTGATGGCAGTAATCAGGCTTTCCATTGCACTGCACTGTGAAGGTAATAGGAACAAACAGACGTTTGTCATCTACGGTGGTATTTAAAACTATAAACTGGAGAAGCTGAAGCAAAATGAGAAAATATGATACTGAGACACATTCAGCAAAGATGCCAGAGACTGATCTTTGGATAAATGATCATTAATTAACAGCAATGACCCAAACGACTGCCTCTGACCTTGTACTTGGATATTACAGACAATCCTCTTTACAGCATATAGGTATATACCAGTGAACAGTTCTGGAACTAGGCTAGAACGCCCACATTTCACAGGTGCAGGATTTTCTTAAAATGTGTTTTGTTATGTTGACCAAAGGTAAGAAAAAAGAAAGAGAAAAGGTAAGCTGGCTGTAATCACACTTGTGCTTAGAATATATCAGCCTTCACTTGCATTAAAGTATCGTCCCATTAAAGCAAGACATTGCAAGTATATTACAAATTATTCTGGAATGTCAATGATTTTCCTTGCATATAACATTGATCCAGAAATATTAGAGCCATTTGTAAGCCATATTACTAGATGGATAAGTAAACAATAGTATGTCACCATTGTAAAACAAAGTGACAAGTCTGATATCTTTGTCTTAATAACCCTAGATTAACCAGTTTCTGTTGCCCTGCAACCTTACTCGTTAACTGCCCAAGGTTAGTTAATGTTGGACATCTTGGTTCCCAGTTAACAGCTGTTACTGCTGAAGCCTCTAATAGAGTAGCTAATTTCATGCATTGGACTGGAGTTTCCTACAGACAAAGCTCTTTTAACAGGCTCCTCAGCGGGTGCTTTGCTGAGCGGGGGATTTTTGTTTGACATGCAAATCAGTGAAGAGTAGTGTTGCTGTTCGTTTTGGGTCATTGTGTCAACATTAAACTTTGCTTTCCTACATCACTACAAGGCATTAAAGGGATACTTAAGGGGTTGCCAGCTCTCCCAGTCTCCTTTAGAAGACAGAAAACCTCAAAGATGGATCTTATCATTTCACATATAGAAATGAATAAACAAAAAGAAGGTTTAATCTGATTACAGAGCAGCTTTTGCACCGGATACCTTAAATGTGGCATCTATCAATTGTTCTGCTCCAGTCGAGTCCTAAAAGAAGATTAGCAATTAGGCCATGCAAAGTACATCACAGCAGTTTAATTCATCTCCAGTAAAGAATTTCATCACATACCTTTTATTATCATTAAAGCATCATTATACAGGTGTGGAGTGTAATTAATATTTACTGCATTACTTCACTCTATACACGTTGTGCTATTTAGACATGCATCACACTTTGAATATACACAGATGAGCCATAACATTAGCACCTCTGACCGGTGAAATGGAAAGCACCGATTATCTTCATTTACAGTGGCAAAGTGTGGTGATATTAGGTCAGTTGTTGAATGTCAGCCTCTTTGACAAGAACCAACTTATCATGGAGCAGAGCTTCTCCAAAAATCAGTCACTTTTTTGGGTGTTCCCAGTATTCAGTGGTCAGTATCTATCAAAAGTTCTCCAAGGAAGGGCAACTGATGAACCAACGACAGGGTCACAGATGCCCCAGGCTCACTGATGCTCTTATAGGCTCTACCCCCGACTTACGGGACTTAAAGGATCTGCTGCTAACCTCTTGGTGCCAGATACCACAGGGCACTTTCAGAGGTCTTGTGGAGTCCGTGCCCCAAATGGTCAGATCTGTTGTTATGGCATAAGGGCAACCTATTCTGTAGTAAGCTTTTGGTTTTAATGATATGGCTGGTCAGTGTACATATGTTCTGTTAAATATGGCAGATAAAATACATCTTAACAGAGTGTTTCATCATCCAGATACCAGCCTTGGGTGGACAATCCTCCTGGAATGTCTGACTCTTGGAGGATTTAGCCCTAATCCTAATCTGGCACATCTGCCACTAATGTTCAGACACTCTGCAATGTGTTGATTTGATGAAGTGGGCCTGTTCACCAAGATTTGGGCCTAAGAGAACTAAAATAAGTGTGTGTCACAGCAATATATTCCAAATGGAAAATAAATATATTTATGAAGTACTTTGGTTAATATAAAAAAATGGCCCCCATAATGCATTTGATGTACTGAAGTTGTTTGCAATATTTCTAAATTAAACAGAATATTTATATAGACGTATATGCCCGTATATTTGTTTTCTGTATAATACAATAACATTGACATTTATATATTACATTATATATTTCAATCCATGTTTATTAGTAACCATGTGTTATACAGTGTCAGAAAGCACTTACCCTTTAGAACTCTTGCTCAATTTTGTGTTTTGTGGGATGTTTTCATAGTCTGACATTCTTTTATTTGCTAAAGAACGTATTATAGGGGACAGTCACACATACTAGATGTTGTTATTTTCAGGAGAGCCTAGGCTACTCAAATATGTCTTCATTTGAGATGTAAAAATGAACAGAATTTAGATGTGTTTGGATTTTTATGTTTTGATCAGAAATGTACTTGTGCCTACAATTCTTTTTTTGTTGTTTTTGCTTATAAGGACTAAGACCACTTTGCATTTCAGAAATCCTGTTGGAAAACAATCGTCCACAGCTAAAGGTTTTGATAAATTATTTGAAATTATTAGATTGACAAGGATGTTTATAATACTTTTTTAAAAAATGACAAAAATCATCCCTAAATGTCATTTATTATTCTTGTTTTTATATATGTATCAATAATACTCCTTCTCATGACTTTTATTCTGAAAGCAAATATTTCCTTTCTTCTTATTTTCCTCTATAACCCAATATTTGGGGCACTGATGCCCTCAGCCCCACCACACTCACTGATCAGTCAGAGTCTGTATGCAGGTTGAGCATGTACATGTGGACAGAGCAGTAAACATGCACTGGAAGCTCCTTTAAACTTGTGTGAACTTTAGCTGTAATCTCAAGTACTTGTGGATGTTTCATCACACAATGATGAGAATGCCACTGTTAGCATTTGATTTTATCGTTTGTTATATTATGTCATGTGACATGTCTGTTGGTTACTCTGATCCTGAGTTATGAAGCTTATGATTTGTGTAGATCTTGGGTTGTAAGTAAGCATGCTTTGAAGTGAGTGCAGCTGCATAATTTGTGGCTATAACTTTCACTACTTGTTAGTTACATTAAGCTTTGTGATGGTGAGGTGGTGAAGTGAGACCTTACTCTTGCTGCACATGGCATTGACGCACACCTGGGGCCAGTGAGGACACTGAGCCTCAGGGTGCAAATATAAGGAGATCCTGGACACATTGGGGGAGACTAGGGAGAGACTCATGGGGAGTAGGTCATGGACACTGAGAACAGGACTTTAGAGGGAGAACACACAGGGTAAGTGATGTTGAGATGAAGGTTTATGGTGCACTGAAGCTTTCCAGCCTAATGTGTCAAACAATTACTTACAATTAATGAAGATTAATTGAAGCAAATTATGTGATTAATGGGTTTGTTTTTTGTATGGTAAATGTAGGGACAAGGTTACATACTGAAATAGTTGCACCTAGAAGGATGTGTCAGATTGCAGTGCTGTTGGAAAGGAAGATAAATGTCACAAGTAACAAAAATGATTAAAATTTTATTCTGAGCATGAGCTTTTTTTATATGAGCAACATTTATTGAGCTACACATACAGAAGCAGTGTCTTTCAGTATGGCATTGGGTTTAACGCAATATGTCAGTCATCTGCATGGAATTTCTAAAGGTGTCCTATGATGATCCATCCCATGCAGCTTGAATGTTCTCACTCAGTTCTGCAGATTGTCCAGAGGGGTGGAGTGTTGATAGAGTGTCCAGTTGCACCCCACACATTTTCAGTTGCAGGTAGGGCTGGAGACGTGACTGGCTATGGCATAGTATCTGTGTCTTCATGGCGAGCTCTCGAGATGGCAGCAGTATGTGGACAAGTGTTGTCCTGTTGGAATAGAGCACCGGAGTTTGTGTTCGGGAAAGGTAGTACCACTGGTGGCAGGACGTTATTAACATAACGTTGGGCTGTGACAGTGCCTCTAATGAAGACCAAAGGTGATCTTGCATTGTTTGAAATTACACCCCACACTATAACACCAGGTCTTCTGGATGAGTGTTGATCTTGGTATTGCCCTATATATGGAATATATATATCAAATTCAAATATATATATATATATATATATATATATATATATATATATATATATTAGAGGGCTGTTGATTGGTTGACACAAATATGGATTCTCGATTGCTTCCTATTATAATTTATTGTTCTTTTAAAATGTAATAAAATAAACCATCTGTATGGTTTGATGGATTTGAATGCTTTCTTGGGACCTATTAACTAATGTGTTTACAAGATTGCTGTATGTTGCATATCTCTTAAATAGAACTCATATATTCTCTCTCTCTCTCTCCCTCTCTATCTCCCCGTCTCTCTCTTGTCTCGTCTCTTGTCTGTCTCTCTCTTTTGTCTGTCTCTCTCTCTCTCGCTCTCTCTCTCTCTCTCTCTCTCTCTCTCTCTCTCTCTCTCTCTCTCTCTCTCTTTACTTTCTTTCAGAGCTCTCCAGGTCACATAAAGCCTGTGTGATTAGTATTCCTGCTGTAGTGCTGAAGCTTATACACATCTCCTCTCTTTCACCCAAACACATCCTGCTCACACACACACACACACACACACACACACACACACACACACACACACACACACACACACACACACACTGATAGGCTTATTTAACAATGACATATGGCTGTAGGGATGAAAAGAGAAAGCACAAAGCCTTTATCTAACCATACAATACCTATTCTCACTAAAGCTATTCTGCTTTATTTTAGCATTCAGCTCTGATGTAATGTGTAAAAGTCAAAACATCTTTTCATTCGGGTGCAGACACACACACACACACACACACACACACACACACACACACACACACACACACACACACAGACACACACACATACACATGCACACATGCTCACACACACACATACACACAGGCTAGAAATGCAGCAGGGCCTCCCACTTACTGTTGTCATGTTGTCAAGCGGAAACCTTTAACTAAATGACTGCATGTCTCTACACTTCACGCCACATTGAGTGGCTCTGCTTCAGCTCACACACCACAGGATACACACACTCACTAACTGGACGCTGTAACGTGTGTTTGTGTGTCTGCTGTCTGAAAAACCTTTCATTGTATAGTATCCAGTGCTTTCCAAACCACACCATAGCAACACCATAGGATGGCTCATAGCAGCTTTGAGGACCACTAACACTGTTAAATCAGATAATAGACCAGTTTTACCTACTCATAAGACTAGTATCTGGACTGTATCAAGAAAGGATTTTAACCACATGCATTTATACTTGGTAGTCAAATGTGTCTCCAGTTGTAAATTCTAAAATTCTGTGGAGATAAATTATGCAAATCCATTGAATTATGTGGACGTTGTTTATCCACACAGACAGGGTGTTATAAATGAGTACCACCGACTGACACGGGTACCACACTGACCACTGGCTGGAAATGTAAAGAGTATGAGATCTCATAAAACCTGCGACAAACTCCACGTCATCTGATTGCAGATAAAGTCCCACCCACCAGATGCTTTAGGGTTGACCATATTATGCCCCCTCAGTGGTACATTTCTTGTGCATTTGATCCAAAAGCTGCAAACTATTTCTGAGGTTTTTGGTCTCTTCCTATTCCTATAGATAAGAGCCTAGTCTCCTGTGTGGTGGTGTTGCAAAGATGGCTTCCACATGAATAGACTTAATAAGAGTTACAGTTTAAACTCTGGTTGATGGGCAATGAATGCTTGCACCACCAGTGAGCCACCACACCATATGGGAGACTGGGGTTTGAATTCCCAATCTGGGCAACTATGCTGGGCTACACCAATAAAAATCCTTGGGCAAGACTCCTAACACTACTCTGGCCCACCTCTGTAATATGAGTAACCTTGTAAGTTGCTCTGGATAAAGTGTCAGCTAAATGCCGTGAATGTAATAGTCTTCCTATACTGTGGTAAAGATAATGGCTGCCATGAAATTCACAATATTACACATGCTGTTGGACATTTCTTCAAACCTGAGAAAGCCACACTTCGGCAGTCCATGCTAATGATAAAAGGACTGTTTTTGTCTGGAATGGGGAGGAGTACAGGGATCTTGGACAGACATGTGGCCCAATTGCATCTCAGACCACCTCCTGACATGGCTTAAGCCAGGGGTTCTCAAGCTTTTCCACCTC